>LNAC01000322.1:1286638-1361020 GCA_002007465.1 Ailurus styani | reverse complement strand
AAAAAAAAAAAAAAAAAAAAAACCTTAAAAATGAGGCAAAAAAGAGGGGCACCTGGGTGGCTCAGCGGGTTAAGCCTCCGCCTTCAGCTCAGGTCATGATCTCAGGGTCCTGGGATTGAGGGAGCCTGCTTCCCCCTCTCTCTCTGCCTGCCTCTCTGCCTACTTGTAATCTCTCTCTTTCTCTGTGTCAAATAAATAAATAAATATATTTTTTTTAAAAAACAGGCAAAAAAAGATCTAATAGACATTTGTCCAAAGAAAAAACGCAAATGGCTAGCAAATACACGAAAAGTTACTCAAGGGCGCCTGGGTGGCTCAGTGGGTTAAGGCCTCTGCCTTCAGCTCAGGTCATGATCTCAGGGTCCTGGGATTGAGGCCCGCATCGGGCTCCCTGCTTGGCAGGGAGCCTGCTTCCTCCTCTCTCTCTCTCTCTCTCTCTGCCTGCCTCTCAGCCTACTTGTAATCTGTCAAATAAATAAATAAAATCTTTAAAAAAAAAAAAGGTTTAAAAAAGAAAAAAAAAAGAAAAGTTACTCAATGTCATTTGACATCAGGGAAACACAAAAGAGAACAATGAAATATCACTTTATACCCGCTAAGATGGCTATAATAAAAAAGACAGCAATAAGTGTTGACGAGATGTGGAGAATTTGGAAACTTCATGTACTGTTGGTGGGAACGTTAACCAGCACAACTACTTTGGAAAACAATCTAACAGTTCTTCAAAAAGCTCAACCAAGGGTTATCACATGACCCAACAATTCCACTCCTCAGTATATACCTAGGAAAAATGAAAACATATGCTCATACTGTTCACAAAAAAACATGTACACAAGTGTTATTCATAACATCCAAAAACTGTTAGCAACCCATATATCCTTCAGCTGATGAATGGATAAATGAAATGTGGTGTATCCATACTAAGAGAAATGTAATTAATGATACATGTTACCACGTGGATAAATTCTGACACATTATGGAGAGTGAAACAAGCCAGACACAAAACACGTATTGCATGATTCCATTTACATGAAATGTCCACAACAGAGGTATCTACAGAGACAGTAAGTAGCCCTAAGGGCTGGCGGGGGGAGTGTCTCCTAATGCAGGAAGAGTCTCCTTTTAGAATGATGAACATGGTCTGGAATTAGGTAATGGCAATGTCTTTACAAGATTATAGGCATTCTAAAAGCCACTGACTTGTAAACTTTAAAATCGTGAAAAAGGTGACCTATGAATTTTATCTCAAAAACCAGTAAACAAAACAAAAAAAGATTTCAGAGCTAGTATGTCGCTGAGCCAGCATGAGAATCGAGACAGTGGAGCTCTGAAGCCTAGCTCCAGCCCGCAAGGAGGAAATCAGACTGGGCAGAGGGAACTGCCAAGGAAGGCATTTGACCTTTATTACTAGGGTTAGGAGGACTCCGCCAGGTGCAGAAAAGCCCACTCCCAACAGGAAAATGGCAGAAACAAAGTCAGAGAGACCCTTGTCATGTGAGTAATCCGAGCTGCTTTGGTGACTGGCGAGAGCCAAGGAGGTACTGGTAGGAAATAAAGCCAGAGACCCTGGCAGGGCATCTTACATGCCATATGAAGAAGTCCTACTTTTCCACAGGGTAGAATATAACCAACTATACAGCCAAAGCTAAACTAAGAGATTCAACAGGTGAATCAGAATGAAAAGCAAATTTTTAAAACCTTATTTCATGCTGGGGAAACAATATTCAACTTCATGGAGCTATTTATGAGACTTGTCAATTCTCCACAATTTAATGTGTGTCTGTCCACCCACATAGTGCCCCTCAGGAACTTAGCCAATTATCACCTCTCTCATTTGTAAATCCTAAAATTCTCACCTCAAGCATCAGTCGTCCCTTATGTATATAAAAATCTTTAACGGCGGCAAGCAATAGTAAAGCCTACTTCTGAGGCTTTGTTGCTTTACAAAATGTTATGAAGTACTACAAATACTTTAGCAAATCAAACACAGGCTACTTTATTTTTGTCTGTGGGATTTCCTACCAGTTACATAGACAGAAAAACCTCAACTAGTTCTCCATTTTAATATGCAAAAATCAACAAACTGGGCCTTAAACATATCAAGGACATAGAAAACCTTAGCTCTGCTACATCAAAGTGACCCTGAATCGATATTCCAGAGTACAAATTCTTCATCCTTATCATCTCTGGGCACATATCGAGTTGCTGGTTTCTAGTCACTTAGAAAAAAAATATTCTGAGCATGAAACAATACCTTAAGATTAGGACATTAGGATTCGTAATCGTATCTGTGAAAATTAGCAACACGAATAACAGCAGTAACAGCTAATATTTCATACCAACCTCAATGCGTCAGGAACTCTTCTATTTGCTTTCTATAATAACTCTTACTATTCTCATATCCCTGTAACGTAAGTATTACCATTACCCCCATTTTGCAGATAGGGAAACTGAGGTCCAGAAAGGCTCAGTAAAACTTGCCACTGTTCACAGAGCTAGTAGAGGGGGGGCCTGAACCGCAGCGGCCCCTGCACATTGTCTGGGCCCTCAACCATTATGCTCTATGTGTGGCCCATTTAGAATGCTCTCAAATTTTTCCATAGGAAAAAAAAAATCTCTTCCTCTCTGTCAATCTTAAAATAATCATTTATGTGTTAAGCATTTGTGGGGGGTAAGGCCATTAACTAATATTAAGAGTTGAAACAGGATGGGAGGGTAGGAATAGGGTGGATGGGTTATGGACACTGGGGAGGGTTTGTGCTATGGTGAATGCTGTGAAAGGTGTGAGCCTGATGATTCACAGACCTGTACCCCTGGGGCAAGTGGGAAAAAAAAAAGTTGAAAGAAAATCAAATTTTTTTGGCTACAATTTGACTGCATTTTATGGGGCGAGCTAGGTCCTGAAGTCAGTACTGGGTAACTTGGGCACTCCAAGGAAGTCTTGGGATGTACTTCTTGTATTTAATTTTCCTGTTCATCCTAAGGCCTGTCTGCACTTATCTGCAGACCTACCAAATCATTCTCTCGGGGTGATGATGCCAAAAGGTCCTCGAGGTAATTCTGATGCACAGTGTTGAGAATCACTGGTTTTACACTTGGCCCCTGTCCTCCTTATCAAACTAAAATGACACTATTACAAAAAAACAATTCATTTCACAAGCACAAATGGCCAATCATGCCAAACAATATTCTATTTATTGACTTCAATATAGGGAATGCTAGATAGTTAACAATCCAGCAATTCCACTTCTTCCAAATCTAAGCCAGAAAAACATTCCCATGTGGCCTAGGAAAATCACACAAAGATGCTCGTCATAGTGCTGTATGCCACAGCACGTAATGGATAACAACCCAATTGTTAAATGAACTATGGTACATTCATCCTACATAGCATTTGAACAGAATGAGGTAGATCTCCATATACTGAATGATCTACAAAACTAAAACTGCAGCCTGCAGAATACACACAGTATCATACTACTTTTGTTATAGATGTGTATTTTCACAGGCGTACGTATGTGTGCATATGTGTATATATGTATATACATATAAATGGGAAGAGTATATTTCAAAACGATTAGAAAAAGGTCCTCCTTACTTCTGCAGATGAAATGAGGAATGAGGAAATGGTGGTCAGAGAATTTTACCGTTATGTGCACTTAAATTTTTATAGTTGTTATTTGTGTAATTAAAAATAATTTTCTTAAATAACATTAAGTGTTGCCAAATGATATTCCATTTAAAATAAGCCCCTTTTGTGCTTATCCAGCTTTCAAATGGACATTCTGCAAAAAGACTGCCATCACACCATTATAAATAGCCTCCAAAATGTCAATTTTCACTTTCAAATAAAATTCACAGTTTAATCAAGATCAAAGCAATGTTGGAATCCTGAGAGTGTTATACTGAAGGGGGGGGGAAACAATGAAATAATTCTGACACGGTTCATAAAGGGAATCTTGTGAAGGTTGTACAAATTGCATTTAAAACTAGCTTTAAAAACTAAATTCAGTCTGTTCCTTCTAATTCTATCACAAGCAGGCACTTAAAACAAAATAAAATTGCTGAGACAAATTGGCAAATAAAAAAAAAAGTATCTAAAAATATAAGTATAATTTAGCAGTCCAAAAATGATCAGGTTTCAACCAATGAATGCAGTGAGCCTATGAAAGACAGGCTAGCGCTAGAGAAGAAATGCAGAAGCCCATGGACAAGGGTAAGATAACTAAATTGTGTAAGCAGAGTCATGGAATGTTTGTGTTCTTTTTTAGACAGTGCAGAGGGGAAAGGCATGTGCTTGAGAAACTGAAGTGCCAGTACAATTACACAGCAAGAAACACGTCCCACAAAAGAACCACCACAATGAAGAGCTAAGTATAAAATGGCTCGATACAGTGGGTTAAGAAATTTTAGTATTGCTTTTTAATTTTTTTTTAGATTTTATTTATTTTTCTTGACACAGACAGACATAAGCAGGGGGAGTGGGAGAGGGAGAAGCAGGCTTCCCGCTGAGCAGGGAGCCCGATCCCAGGACCCTGGGATTGTGACCTGAGCTGAAGGCAGACATTTAACTGAACCCCCCAGGCATCCCAGTTTTGCTTTTTTATAAAATATAACTTCCTTCCTGTCATATCATTATCTACTTTAATAAAATGGTTCCTCGATTTATACTGAAATATGCTAGCCAATGTATTTTTAACTCATCTGAAGTAACCTGTTTTTTCCTTTTTCTAAAGCCTAATTCTCTGAAAACTGGACCAAACAACAAAAAAGGGGAAAGGGGGGAAATATTTGGACTGAGGGCAATCTACTTCTTGAGCTGGGAAAGTGGGGTAGTCAGGTGCCTATTTTATCATTCTTCAAACTTACAGGGTGCCTGGGTGGCTCAGTTGGTTAAGTGTATGATTCTTGATTTTTTTTTTTTTTTAAGATGTATGTATGTATTTATTTATTTGACAGAGAGAAACACAGCTAGAGAGGGAACACAAGCAGGGTGACCAAGAGAGGGAGAAGCAGACTTCCCACTGAGCAGGGAGCCCAATGCGGGGCTTGATCCCAGGACCCTGGGATCATGACCTGAGCTAAAGGCAGACGCTTAACAACTGAGCCACCCAGGCGTCCCCTGATTCTTGATTTTAACTCAGGGTTGTGTGCTCCAGTCTCACATTGAGCTCCTGCTGAGTGTGGAGTCTGCTTAAGATTCTCTCATGCTCACTCCCTCTGTCCCTCCCCTACTGCCCCCCCCAAAAACAAAGAAATACAAAAAACCCCCACAAAAACAAAAAAGCACTTACATTTATATTTCATGTATTATACACGTGAATGATTGTATAATTTTTAAGTGTTTTTAACTTTTCACCAGTTCTTAACCAGTTTCCCCTGCTTTCCCTCCTCTGAACACAGGTGAAGCTCAGCCACCTGGCCTTCAAGGAATGAGTGATTCTGGATAGCCATGTGTTCATGACAGCTGAAAGATTATGTTTCTTACCTTATTTAAGCCATTCTGGAATGAAACATTCACTTCACTACCTCAGAGCCTTCTGTTTTAAGCACTACTCAAATATTCTCAGGGCCTCTGAACCGTAGCTGAAGGTCTGATTTGGCACCAAGGCTCCAGGTTAGGACAGTGCCTTTAGCTTCTTACGGCTTTTCTTTGTTGTCCTTTACAGTGGCTACATGTATGCCCTTCCAGTTGGCTCATTCTAACCTGGGGAGTACACTATAGTTTCCCACACTGTATGTTAAGTTTTCTTTAAACTATCTGTAACACTTGAATGTTTATGGGTCCTACACATTCAAGGCTCATATAAAAACAGTTCTAGGCCCACTCTCTTTGCCACAATACATCTGCTTTTCTTTGAGCATCCATTTCATTCTTTCCCAAGTGATTAGCTCTATATCTGCAGCTTGCAATATGGAATATAAAAGTATTCTAGGCTCTTCTACATTATGGTGGCAACAATAATCCTTGTTCTGTATTATGATGTCAATGACAACTCCTGAATTTGCAAGGATTACACATCTTTATCTTCACAGAAACAGTATGAGACAGATCCAACTATCATCTCTATTTTGTAGATGAGTAAGGGAGGGGCAAAGGTAAGGGAACATGTCGAAAGTCACCCAGCCATTTAGTGGCAGACACAGAACTTGGCTCCAGGTAAGACAAACTCTGAAGCCACTGCTACCACTATCCACAGTGATACAGTGGCCCTACCAAACTGCCCTAATCTCTCCACTTCAGAAACCCCAATTCCTGAGGCAGGGAATGCATTATTCCTATTCGTCTTTTCTAGCCAGGCTACACTATCCACAAGATGCTGGAACCCTGGGGGCTGCCTGTGCTGGAACCAGGGTGCTCGCCTGACCCAGTCCCTCCAGAGGAGGCAGCTCGCTGCAGACCCACAGGTGGACAGGCTGCCATGGGCCACCTCCAGTCTACAGCCCTGCGTGGTCCTTGTGCCCGACAGCGACAGTGAGGAGTGCCTGACACACATCAAGCACAATCCCCAACGTTCAAGGAATGGGAATGGAAAAGAGAAATTCTACAGTTTGGGCAGGAGTTTTTCATCAGGCCCCACAGCACAGATTTTGGTCCAGCTCTACTTCATATTCAATTTTTCTACTCAAAATTCTAATTACCTATGGTTTACCAGCACTGTATTTAGGACAGTGTGAATCAAAAATCCTGTCAAGAGTTCTTTACATCTACTCATCAAGGTTCTGGCAAAAAGAAATTCAGAGTTAAGTATTTCTTCCTCTAAAGGCTCTTAACCCTTGCAAAGTCTGAAACAAAGGAAGAGCCATGCCTGAGTCTTCTGTCATTTTTTAAGTCCTCTTTTTCTGTGGCCGAGGACTATAATCTTCTCTAAAATTGTCCTTCAGCAAATACTCTTCTTTTAAAAAAAAGTTTGTGCTGCTTAATAATTTTAAGTAATCATCCTTTATTCTAGACCTACACCATCCAATACAGAAATCACTAGCCACATGTGGTCACTGGGCACTTGAAAGGTGGCTACTCCCAACAGAGATGCACTTAGCATAAAAAGGAAATGAAAAATAGTCCATTAATATTTTTATACAGAGTATATCTTGATATAGGATTTTGGAGATACTGGGTTAAATGTATTATTTAATTATATTATTGGATTTAGGGGATAACATTCAGCTGCAAAAAAAAAAAAAAGATGGGAATTCTGACATGTTACAACATGGATGAAGGTTAAAAACATGCTAAGTGAAATGAGCCAAACAGAAAAGGACAAATATAATTCCACTTGCATGAAGTACCTAGAACAAGTAAGTTAAAAGAGAAAATAAAACAGGTTGCCAGGGACGGAGGAGGGGAAATGGGGAGTCATTGTTCAGAAGCCTCAGTCAGCAAGAGAGGCACAAAAGTTATCTCAGATTCTCAGTATAGAGGATATCATCACTGCCAGCAAATCACTTGGTAGTTTGAGATCCTTTAGTGAAAACTACCCAATTTAACCCCACAGGAAGAAAAGTCTAGTAAACTGGTTTGGTTTCATCAAGCTTAAAAGACAAATCTTATTTTGTCCTCAGAATGGGTCTGAGGAGAACAAGAATACTCTGTGAAACCTCAGAGCCACTCCACAAACCATTCCACAAGTGTTTTTTAACAAGTACCTTCAAAATACCCTGACAAACACAATCAGCTTTGTGCTGAGAGAGCACTTCTCTGCCTAAAAGACACAATTTTACAAAAGTAACATAGTACACAAAGAAGCAAACAAGCTGTTCTTTCAATTTCTAATATTCAGTCCTCTAAATGTACCAAGTTTCCAAATCTCAATTTATAACCATGTTTCCTTGCTCCGGATTTAAGGGAGACATTTAGTTCCATCTCATCTTTCTTAAGGCAATGATTCCAAATGTAACAAACATACTTAATAGAAATCAAATACACAATGAAGTATGTAAGACAGAAGAACTTCAGGGAAACAAGAGGGAAGAAAATAAGGTAAGTCCACTGGCTTTGCAAAAAGTAAAGAAATCCAATCTCAGGAAGCCAAAGGGTGAAAGAGCATCTCAGCCTTTCTCGGGCACAAACAGAAGGAAGGCTTATGATGCTATTCGCCGACAGAAGACTAACACTAACAGCAGCAGCTAACATGGTACCTGTTGTGGGAGCTTCCCATGGATTAGTTCAGTTAATCCACACAAACCCTCCATGGAGTCGGTACTGTAATTATCGCCCTCCCCTCACTTACTGATGAGGAAACAGAGGCACAGAGAATTTAATAACTGTGCCCAAGGTCACACAGCTAATAAACGCCAGAGCTGGGAGACAGAGCCAGGTAACCTGGCTCCAGAAGCCGCTACTACAAAGTGCCTCTCACGATCTTTATGGCAGGTGCATGATAACATTTATGGTGGGGTTCAAGCGCCATAAACTAACCAAAAAGTGTAGAGACTAAGAATACTTATTGAGCCCCTCACACTCACTGGACGGTACTCAGGGAAATCTTCAGTAACGGTAACACACAGGTGTGACAGAACAGTCAAGACAAAATAAACCTATTTTAGAAATAAAACATAAAAACCAATGGACTGTTGGAAATAGCAAACCAAATGCCACTCGCAGATCTTTAATTTCACAGGGAGTTCGATGATATACTGACAGAATGAAATGACACAGGCCATGCTCCATACGCCGCCACACAGGAGTCACGACCGCTGGAACACAAGGCAGGACGCAGCGCATCTGTCGTGTCGTTGCCACATTTTCCTCCACCATCAACTGTATTCAATGTTGTCTTGCTCAACGTTTTCGAATTTCTCAAACCACACTCATTAGTAACACGTGGCAACGCCCTCCAGACTGGCTTGGCTTGTACCTCCTTGGTCGCCCACTTTGACAAAAGATAAGGCAGACAGAGGCCCTTATGACAGTCACCAGAAAGGCCGTCAGAGGTGATCACATTCTGGCAAACTGTTTCCCCAAACCTGCCAAGTTTCATCAAGCTTTAAGAGAGTTTACAAAACTTTTGATAATCACCTGTATCAATTACTTTGGTTTTCATTTTAAATTAAGGTATAATTCACACTGTAAAATTCATACTCTAGTGCTCAGTTCTCTACGTGTTCTGTGCAAAACAAACACAGTTGTGTAACCAACCCCACCGACAAGATAAAGAAGAGTTCCAGGCCCAAAACAATTCCTCCATGTGCCCCTAGGGCCACCCTCTCCCCACCGGTAACTCCTACCAACCACTGATCTGCTTTCTGTCCCTACTGTCTTGCCTTTTCCTATACAAATGCAATTGTACAGTCCATAGGCTTTTGAGTCTGGCTTCTTTCACAAGCATAACACTTTTCTTTTTTTGAAGATTTACTTATTTATTTACTTGAGAGAGAGCGTGAGCAGGGGCAGAGGGAGAGAGAGAGAGAAATCCTCAAGGAGACTCTCTGCAGAGTATGGAGCCCAAGGTGGGCTCAATACCAAGACCCTAAGATCATGATCTAAGCCAAAACCAAAAATCGGCTACTTAACCAACTGAGCCACGTAGGCGCCCCTAAACGTGAACACGTTTTAGATCCATCCATTTGTTGCAATGGTTATCAGTAGTTCATTTCTTTTTATTGCTGAGCAGCATTCCATTGTACTAATATATCACCACTTGTTTATCCATTCACAGTTTAGAGAAATCTGAAAGGTTACCATTTCTGGTAATTGTTTAAAAAAAAAGGTGCTAGAGAATTAGTGCACAGGTTTTTATATGAACATAAGTTTTTATTTCACTTGGGTAAAACCCAGGAATAGGTCATATTACTATCTGATGTGTGAAGGGTCCACTGGGTCCACGTCCTTACCAGCACGAGGTAGAGTCAGTTTCTTTCTATTCTAACCATTCTGAAAGGTGTATAGAGGCATCTCATGCTTTAGTTTACATTTCCCTAATGACTGATAAAATGGCCATCTTTTTACGTGCTTATTTGCCATCTATACATCTGCTTTAGTGAAATGTCAGATCTTTTGCCCATTTTTTAATTGGTATCTTTTCCTGAGTTTGGAAAGTTCTTTATATGTTCTAGAAAAAAGTCCTATACCAGATGTATAACTTGTAAATATCTTCTACCAGTTTGTGGCTTCTCTTTTTGTTATCTTAATAATGTTTTTATTTTTTTAGATTTATTTATTGCGGGGCACCTGGGTGGCTCAGTTGTCAGGCTGAGTCATGACCTTTGGCTCAGGTCATGATCTGAGGGGCCTGGGATCGAGCCCCAAACTTCTCCCTCTCCCACTCCCCCTGCTTGTGTTCCTTCTCTCACTGTGTCTCTGTCAAAAAAGTAAAATCTTTTTAAAAAATTATTTATTGAGAGAGAGAGAGAGGGGGCACGAATGGGGGGGCAGAGGGAGAGAGCGAATCCAAGCAGACTCCCCACTAAGCACAGAGCCTGACTTGACCACGACCCGAGCAGAAACCAAGAGTTAGATAATTAACAGACTGAGCTTTGTTTTCTGGGCACCTATATTTAGCCTAGAGATATACGAGTAAATAAGAGGGCACAAACTAATACAGACAACAACATAATCAACTCACTAAAATATAAGGTGAGCAGTGTAAAAACAGACTACGTCCAAATACAAAGCAGAAGAAGGCACTCAGCAGCTTGCAGAGGGCTAGTTACATGCTGAGCAACAGTTCAGGCAGAGAACAACATTCTAGGAAGAGGAAACACCATGACCAATGTACAAAGACTGAAAGAAAACAGCTTGTTTAGGAAATAGCTGGGGGGAGGGGGGATTCTTCTAGACCATTCTGTATTCACGGCAGGCACTTCTGCATGCCAGCATTTCTGGCAAGCCATTTGAAGGGACTAAAAAGCTAAAAACCGGGGCGCCTGGGTGGCTCAGTCGTCAAGAGTCTGACTTCAGCTCAGGTCATGATCCCAGGGTCCTGGGATCAAGCCCTGCAACCAGCTCCCTGCTCAGCGGGAAGCCTGCTTCTCCCCCTCCCACTCCCACTGCTGGTGTTCCCTCTCTCACTGTCTCTCTGTCAAATAAGTAAAATCTTAACAAAAAAAAAAATCAGAAATTTATTTTTTAAAAAAAGCTAAAAACCCCACCACACAAATAAGCAACAAAATTATCAAATAAAGAGGCTTTCAGGATAGTGTGTCTCAGAATAAGGTGCCCACTCCTAGCCTAGAACAGGTCCAAGTGACTGCTCCCAGGCCCAGCAGAGGAGAGGGGAGGTGCGGACCGGCCCCCAGCAGCGCTTGTCCCCCAGGCAGCCTTCACGTGCCCCTCTAGCACATGGCTCTCGCGGCCACCAAAAGAATCAGCAACAGCCCCCATCAGCTGGCACTGCTTACCCCCCCTTCCCAGATGCTGCTCAGTTCTGTCAGCCCAAGTTACCCATGGCACCAGCACCACTAATGTGCCCTAATTTCCCAGTGCCCGCCCCCCACTGCCCACTGGAACTTAAGAACCATCAGCCCGTCCCCACAACCTCTGCTCCGGCTCTAAGAGGGCTGCTTGCCCAAACCTGACCAGCAGCCCCGAAGATCTGATCCTCTGGGGACCAGAGGCCGTTGTTCCTCCAGTGCCCCCAACCTGCAGGGCCTGGATGGAGGTGGGGCAACTGTTCTCACATCCCCATCCTTACTGCTGAGTGGGTTCATGTGGGAGAGCCCGATACTTCAAGTTCCCACAATTCTTTCAACAGGATTGAGTCCCATCTCAACATTGTAAACAGCCTCTTTTCCATCCACATAATTTTTTAAATGAATTATTTTCCATATAACACAGAGATAGAATGAAGAATAGAACTTCTGTTTGGAGAATTCCACACTTTATTAACCCTTCTGTGAAAGACATTGGTGAACTAACTTGTCAGAAATTAAGGATATGGGGCGCCTGGGTGGCTCAGTTGGTTAAGCCTGTCTTCAGCTCAGGTCATGATGCCAGGATTCTGGGATCGAGCCCCATGTCAGGCTCCCCACTCAGCATGTTGTCTGCTTCTCCCTCTCCCTCTCCTCCTGCTTGTGTTCTCTCTCCCTCTCTCTCTCAAATGAATAGATAAAATATTTTTTTAAAAAAAAGAAATTAAGAAGAACAATGAACCTTGTAAAGATAAAGTCACTTGCTACTAGATAAAACTGTATATATGCTCAGAACAGTAAAGACTTACATTCGTTATCTGCAGAACAAATAATACTTTAATTGAAACACTAACACTTTCTTCCATCCTATCCCTCACTTTAAGGAAACTCACCATCTCACATGGCCCACACTCCAAACCCACTTGCACAGTTTCTACCCAAGGGGTGGGGGGAGGTCCTACAACTGGTTTGCTAAAGGATCAGCTGAAGGAGTTCAAGCAGACCTCAGGGGTCACCTCATCAAGTCCATCACTTCCTATGTTTGCAAAAGGCTCATGTTTCCTTATCCCTCGCTATGGCCTTGATGGCAAGGGTCCCCCTCTCTCAACTCCTAAGTCAAAAGCAATGCCCTTGATAGAGCAAGCCTTCAACAAAGGTTGCTAATACAGATTATCAAATCAACAGGTAATTCTCAGTTGTCATTACTCCCCACATCTGTAGCATCTCAAGGAGAGCACACCCTCCCACAACCAGCACTGGACTTGGGAGTCCTAAGACCTGGGTTCACTCCGAGCCTGTATTCGTTCCATAAACTTTTGGAGAGATGCCGAAACTTATTGGGCCTCAACTTTCTGATCTTTAATATTTGAGATTTGGTGCTATGGTATTCTATATTTTAACTAAATCATCATTCGTGCTTATTATTATTATCATTATAATATTTTATATTATCTTCTCATTTTTAATCAAATTTTTAAAATCAAAAACTAGGGGTGCCTGGGAGGCTCAGCTGGTTGAGCATCAGAGTCTCGGCTTTGGCTCAAGTCATGATCTCAGGGTCGTGAGATCAAGCCTCAAGTTGGGCTTTGCACTCGGTGGGGATTTCTCTCCCTCTCCCTCTGCACTTCCCCTGGCTCAAACGCACTCTCATGCTCTCAAATAAATAAATATTTTAAAAATAAAATAAAATAATAAAAAAATCAGAACCTAAAAGAGCACTACACAGCCTAACATAGCTATCTCTAGTTAAGGGATATCAATACATTTTGATTACCTTAAAAATGGGGCTTTTTTTCCGTAAGATTTTATCTTTAATCTTTACACTCAAAGTGGGCTCGAAGTCACAACCCCAAGATCAAGATTCACATGCTCTACCAACTGAGCAAACCAACCATTCAAAAAGGAACTTTTCAAATTTTTAAAGAGGAACTTTAAAAAATAAGAAATAGGGGCACCTGGGTGGCTCAGTTGTGAACCATCTGCCTTCGGCTCAATCTCTATGTGGCCTGGATAGTCGCTACGGGAAAAACAAGGAGGCAAAGTACCAATTCCTGAGTCAAAACGAGCAAGTACACTAACAGGCCTGCAGTGAATGCCTAACTAGTTCTGGTGCTCAGTCTGATCCAATCTTCTCACCTGTGATAACAGTATTCTGACTTCTACGTAGGGACCCACTCTTCCGCAACACTCACATATCCAACTCAGCTGCCATCAACACAGTGTCTAAGTGAATGGCCTTATCACATTCCCCAGGGAATGAATGCAGTGCCAGGTGACCCAAACTACTCCAGTCAGAATAAATCATAGAGTACAACACATTTCCACAGGTCTAAAATATTTCCAAAGTAAAAACGATCACTTCTTCAAGTTAAAAGCACATGAGGATACCACTATAAATGAAATATTTAACAGAGAAACTTTATGCTTCAACCTAATTTAAATGTAAAAAATTTAAAGATTTTATTTATTTACTTACTTATTTATTCATTTATAGAGAAAGGAAGAGAGAGTTCGAACGTGAGCAGGAGGAGGGATAGAGGGAGAGGGAGAGAATCCTCAAGCAGACTCCCTGCTGAGTGCAGAGCCCCACTTAGGGCTCAATCTTGTGATCCTGCGATCATGACCTGAGCCCAAATCAAGAGTAGGATGCTCAAACGACTGAGCCACCAGGCGCCCCTCATGTAGCAAACTTTTAAGTGTTACTTTTATAAAAATTATGAAAAAGGCAAACTAATGTTTCAATGCAACACTAAAATACACATGATTTTCTGGAATGATTTATGAAAACAAAGAGGCACAGGAGGAATGTATTGCAATTTTTTCATATGCATCACCCAGTTTCAAGGCCAAAGCACAATGGGTTAAGATAAATGCATGTACAGGCTCCACGATGATATATAATGAAAAATGACTTTACTGAGGGGAAAAAATGAATATTTAATTTTGTGGGGCACTAAGTCCTCAAGTGAAATAAAGGGAGAAAGTTCTTAATTTTTACATTACTGTTAAAAAAAAAAACCTAAAATAAATAAATAAATAGGACTTGGTTCCATGATGACAGCATTAAGTACTGAAAAAGTCCTCAAAATTAGAGTCAGAAAATTGGGATTTAAATTTTTCCTCTGTAGTTAAGTTACGGGTCTCATCTTCCATAAGTCTTTCCTCATCTATAAAATACTATCAGTGTAATAATTTAATTCATCCAGTTGAATGATTATGCAGAAAAATCAGAGCACAAGAAAATTTGTTGGTTGGGGGAGGGGTGAGACAGGGTGGCCAATAAAATATACCGGAAGTAGGGTGAAAAATGTTCCAAATATTTTCACTAAGTTATAAAAAGCACTTAGAATCCATTCTTTGTTTTAGATCTTTCATGGACAACTAAAGAAAATAACATTTTGAGAACATTAGAAGACCTAATGATAAAAGGTTTCATAGTGACCTAAAAACACAAGATTTGCAATGGAAAACTTTGTTGCACTCCAAACTCCCCAAAAAACCTCCATATCAAAATCACAAGTGAGGACAATGCTAACTTGTTTATTTGATCTCAATGGCACTGCTACTGTAGGAACATCCCACAAAGACCAAAAGTCAAATGGACCCATTGTTCAAGTCTGCTCAAGTAACAAGGAGTTAACTGTGGCTCAGAAACTGGTTTCATCATCCTGAGAATGTTCTGGCTCACAGTCTGAGTCAAAAACAATAAGCCAAAACCTCTAACAACCAGGACTGCCTATCCAGGTTACTCACCAGACTTGGCACTCGGTGATTTTTGGCTGATGCCAAATATTGATTCTAACATCAAAGGATAAAAGACTTATGACCAGCGGACATAGTCAAACCCTGAAGGTGTAAGGAGACCTTGAGGTACAATGGCAGCATTGTTAGAGTAAGTACACAGCATTTGGAAGCCAGATTCATTTCAACTTGAGACTGGTAAGTGTATGTTCAAGTCTTATTCAGGCCATAAAAACTGCAGAGAAGTACCACCTTAAATCTTTTGGAACAAGGCAGAATATGCATACATGCATACTACAGTCAATAGAAATGTCTTGCCAAAAGACTGGACACTGAGTCTTGGCTTAACCCTTCATTTCCCATCAGGTAATATCCTACAGTTTAATTAGATGGGGGAAAAAAAAACCCTGAAAGAGAAACCAAAGATTTGATCTTTTCATTTAGTATTTAGTATTGTGGCTATAGGATTCCAGAGACTAATAATTTTATTAAGCAATCCACAATACCTCAGGACTGTCCTGGCCCCAGGCTGCTATTAGTAACTGCTACACAATGCCTACAGACACCTTCGGACTAGGGCCATCTTCTTACAAAAGAAAAACTAAAAGCTTCCCTAGACTAGAAATAAATCAAAAAGTATATGGCTTTAAAATCAAACCACCACACAGCTACAGAAGATTCTGATCTAACTGAAAAATACAGTATCACTCTAGAAGCATCCAGACTATGGCAATAAATAACCATTGCTCAAAATGCTTTATATCAAGTACCTATTTTAATGGGTTCCTATATCCTCTGGGTCCTAAAGCCCCAGACAAGAGAGAATACAGGATGTTTACTTAACAAAAATCCTGCCTTATCTCAGCAGTATACAAAAAAATCATGAAAAGGAACTAATAGTTTATTCTAAAGAATTAACTTTAAAAAACAAAATGCTTCCTCCAGATAAACTACGCTCTCTTCCTCATTCCTGTATTATTCTAACCGTCTTCTATATAACTTGGGGGAGAATCAGAGTGGAATTATCCCAAAGGAAGAAGATGAAGCACAATGCAGAGGAGAAGAAAACTCTGTCACCCTCTTAGGTTCAGTCACTGGGCCCACAAATCAAACCGATAAACCGCAAATTAACAGGAAGAAAGAAACTTGTTTACACGTACCAAGTGCATACACACAGGAAAACTGAGGTGATGAGCAACTCAAAGGGCGGGTGAAGAAAAAAAGACTAAGAAAGAAAAAGAGGCTAGGGTAGTTGCAAGAAGGGGACTAGGATAAGTACAGTAAAAAAGGATTGTTTATAAGGTTTGTTATACTGAGAAGATTCTCCTCTCTCCCGGTATGAGAAAGGGAAACACTTCTACAAATGGAAATTTATGTCCCGCTTTTACTCAGAAAATAAGAAGGCAGAGAGCTAACTGCTTTCAGTTCAAAACAATCTTTTTGCCAAAGTGATGTGTTTTGAGGTGGCAAACTTTGTTCTCCCTTCAGCATGCTCAGGGAGTACCACCAAAAAATTAGAAGAATGCTTTTTTCTTTAAGATTAATATTTTATAGGGGCACCTGGGTGGCTCAGTCTTTAAGCATTTGCCTTTGGCTCAGGTCATGATCCCAGGGTCCTGGGATCGAGCCCTGCAACGGGTTCCCTGCTCAGCGAGGAGCCTGCTTCTCCTTCTCCCACTCCCCCTGCTGGTGTTCCCTCTCTCACTGTGTCTCTCTCTTTCAAATACTAAATAAAATCTTAAAAAAAAAAAAAAAAAGATTAATATTTTATGTACTTTTTCAACTATGGGTGGCAATGGAAATTATTTTTTAGCTGCTGTTGAGAGTACTGTCATTTTTCATTCTGGAGGGAGAAAAGGAGGCCAAGTGCTTCAGGCTTTTAAAGGACTTAACCAGGCCCTGGAGGGCCATCGATCTCTGTACTCTCACCTCATGCCTTTCAATATATTTACCAAAAATACCATAAAAAGTTTTGGAACGTTAATGAAAGTCGTAAGAATTATGAGTTATTACTGCAAAGGACGCATCATTAGAACCAAACCATTTAAGTAGAAATATTCAAACTTAGGAGACAGACCACACCACAGTCAACTTCTGGTCAACTCTTTTAATAACCAGGCAAACAAAATTCTTTTAAAATCCCAGAAAGAGCAGAGGAGTTTTCTACTACTGAAGTAGCAGGATGTTACTCTGCCTGAACAAAGGGAAAAAAGTCATGTAGAAAGACATGCTGGCTAACTGCCGCCCTCTCGCTGGCAAGAGGCCACCTTCAGCTGGAAAAGCATTTAACCAAAACATCCATTTACAAATGTTATCGGCAATCCATTTTAATGTTGTATACATCTCTAACTCAAGGAAAGAGAAACTTTCAAGAAGAAAATGAAAAATAAATGTCATAAATTTCTCAAAATTAGAAAATACTACCCCAGGAGCATTTATGTAACAGAAAATAATCCTATGAAAGGGAAGGAAAGGACTCTAATACTGAGAAAAGCCAAGTTGGAACATGAACTTACAACGTGATTACGGAAATACGGACTCACATTTAGAGTCAGGCGTCAAACCGTCATGCCACACCCAGTTCTGAAAGCGAATACAGTCCTTTCCCTCCTACCTCACAGCCCTGCCTAGTAGAGAAAGACACTGAGCAGCAGGCAGGTGCAAAAGGACCAGAGCGGGCGACACAAAGGCCTTAGCTCAAACGGAGGTTTTAGTACAAGGGTCAGATTTTATGTCAAACCATGATTTCCCAGTGGGGATGGGGGAGGGCAGTGTCAATGAAAGTAATTAATTTTTAGTGCTATTTTAGGAGTCTTACTACTAAAACATTTAGAAGTATGAGTGCTGGTCCATCTGCCACGGTGGATACAAAGAGGCTTTTCTTTACATAAGAAAGGCTTATTGTTCAAACAAGAATTCCGAGATCTTTTAAAAAGGATAAACAGGGCGCCTGGGTGGCTCAGTGGGTTAAAGCCTCTGCTTTCAGCTCAGGTCATGATCTCAGGGTCCTGGGATCGAGGCCCGCATCGGGCTCCCTGCTCAGCAGGGAGCCTGCTTCCCCTTCTCTCTCTGCCTGCCTCTCTGCCTCCTTGTGATCTCTCTCCCTCTGTGAAATAAATAAATAAAATCTTTAAAAAAAATAAAAAAAATAAAAAAAAAATAAAAAGGATAAACAAATGATAAACCAAAACAGGGTATAGAGAATCAAATAATTTCCAACTTGTACTAAGTGGTTCACTCCAGAACTTAGTCTGTTAAAGCTGGTGATCTAGAACTCTGCTGAAAACCAACAGAGACAGGCAGGCGAGAGAAGCCTCTGACCCTCCACACCACGCCCTGGCCACACCGCCCACTTGGCCATTGACCTACACTGATTTTTCACTCTCTCCTGATACTTCCAAGTCTTATCTCAACCTTACTTTACATGGTAAAAAACTCCCATGAGGAAAAGTACCAAAGGTATATACCTCTGCAAATGCACAATGCCTTGAGGAAATCTTCAATAAATGTAAGTTTGACAGAATACAGAATCCAGAGGAATTTAGAGTCCACGTGGTTTGTGAATTTCCTACATTGGACTATAAATATACATTTTATAATCAGGGTATATACTTTTTATAATCAAGTAGTAATTTAACAATTAGGTGAGATATACCACAGCGACTAAGAGTATGGGCTCTGGCTGACTGCCCAGACATGCATGACCGCTCCTAAAATTCAAATTACTTACTATTCCTAACCATCATCTAGAAAAAGAGAATGTAGGGGTGCCTGTGTGGCCTGGTCAATTAAGCAGTCGACTTTTGATTTCAGCTCAGGTCATGATCTCAGGGTCATGAGATTGAGCTCAGTGGGCAGTCTACTTGAGATTCTCTCTCTCCCTCTCCTTCTGCCTCCCCCCAAACACACACACACACACACACACACACACACACACACACACGCACTCTCTCTCTCTAAAAACATAAATAAAACTTTTAAAAAACCCAGAAAAACAATTTATTAAGAATATCTGTCTCATGAGACTGTAGTGAGGATGACACAAGAAAATATATACAAAAATGGTTGGTAGGGCCCCCCTGGGTGGCTCAGTTGTGTAGGCAGCTGCCATCAGCTCAGGTCATGATCCCGGGGTCCTGGGATGGAGTCCTGAGTCGGGCTCCCTGCTCATCAGGGAGCCTGCTTCTCCCTCTCCCTCTGCTCTGCTCTCTTGTCTCCCTCTCCCCAAAAAAATTTTTTTTTAAAAAGGGGGTGGTTGGCAAAGTTGGAGGCCTTAATAAATATTACAGCTCCACTGCTATAGTTGTAGGCTCATCACCTGAATATATCCCAAAGTTACAAGTTTGGGGTGAGAGCTTTGTTGCTCCACCTGGAGGTCATACCAGTTTATGATTCCGTTTTCAGAGAAAACTGATTCTGGGGGCACCTGGGTGGCTCAGTTGTTGGGCATCTGCCTTTGACTCATGATCCCCGGGTCCTGGGATTGAGCCCTGCATCAGGCTCCCTACTCAATGGGAAACCTGCTTCTCCCTCTCCCACTCCCCCTGCTTGTGTTCCCTCTCTGTCTCTCTGTCAAATAAATTTTAAAAATTCTTTAAAAAAAATTTAATTCTGCACCAAATTAAAAAAAAAAAAAAACCTACCAGAAGCAAACCCTGTCCTCCTTTTACCAACAACCAACCTTGAAACAGACTGAGACAGCACCCAAGCATTTCTTTTGCTCCCCTTCGCCCATTTCAGCGCCCACGCATTCACAGGATTATGTTATCAGAGAGCTTAGAGAACCCATCCCGCGGCATGCTATTTACGAACTGTAGAAATGTTCATACAGCTTAAATGAAAAGTACTGTACACGAGAACTCAGGTAACCAGCAGGGCAGGAAGTTACCTTAAGGAATGGCGGACATGTTCTGACTTTCTTACTTGTATAGACTTGAATCTTCATTCTGATCACCACTTACAAAGCTATAATGCTCAATTCTTACTGCTGATTTGGAGCCAAAGAGTATTGCTTTTGAAACTTCCTACTACAATGTTACACATAACCTAACAAATTTCACTCAAAAGAATTCTTATTTGTGGATCTCTCCATTAATAAAAATAGTAACCACAGTGGTAGAAGCAAGTGTGCTAAGTACTTATTAAATACCTGACACTCCAATAAACATCTTCCATATATTCATCTATTCACTCTTTGCAACAATGCTCTGAGATAAGTAAACACTTTAAGCGCCCGCAAGTACAGCTGGAGAAACGGAGGCACATAAGGGAGAAGTGGTGAATCTCACGACTAAGACCCAGACCCCATCTCCTGCTTCTAGCCACCAGGCTGGTATGTGTGGTGGCTGCGAAAGGGGGTTCTGTTAGCCGGACCACTTCTGTAGTGCCAAAGGCACTGGCCAGCTCTATGCCCAACGTGTGGGAGGACAGAAAGGGGTGATCGGGAGTTTCTGCTTACTCAACTAAAAGATTCTTTTCCCACAGAGAGCCATGAGACTCTCACCCTCTCTCTTCTCCATCAGCATAATGGCTTCAATAAGAGGATACTGTCAGCAATAGTATTTCCAGGATTCACTCATTCTTATCTGAAAAGGAGTTTCATAATTAACCTAAGTACACAGATGATATAACTTCAGCAAAAATAATCAGAATTTCTCCCTCCCTAATCATTCATTCTCATTGGAGCCCTCCCCATTTCTGCCCCTGGTATTTCACAGTTCTCTCATCCTTGGCCCACGGTGCTGCAGAGTCAAGTTTCAAAAACGGAAAACCTGATCCCCTTACTGCCCCACTTAAAGCCCTTCAGGGCTGCCCCATCTCCTTGGCTACAGTTCTTTGCTTGGACTTGGGATCAGCCCCCTATTAATTTATGCACTATGGTCAAGAAAAAAGTGCATACGAATACTGCATACAGTCACACCAAAACCACAATCTACTTAATGCCTTAAAATTCCAAACATAAGTAACAAAACTCCATCTTTCATCTCATGAAGGAATTAAAGATTTCTCTAAGTAAGTCCATAAATATTGGCTGAAGGTAAGAGATGTTCATATCTTAACCAAAACCCATTCATCAATATACAGATTACATGTCAAAAACTTTAAAAGGGAATTTAGGAACTTCAGAATGATACTTTCCTATAACTAAACATGTCATTTTATTTGAACTTGTATCATTAGGACAGTCATTCTGCTAATGTCCTTGGAAATTCAACACACCAGCACTTTGTGAATGTCTCAGTTGTGTATGTATATATGAAAGTTTCAAGTTCTATCCTTCATCAGACTCACAGAAAGACAGAACTGTACAAACACGCCAGAAACCAGAACCTCAGTCCGCTGCCCACATTCTACCTCAAGACCAACTGGAGGCAGACAGAGAGATCTGGCTGCAGGGCAAGCCGTCCATCCTTCCTCTGCATCAGGGACCTAATCCCGTGTCTCAAGGGGACAAGTAACATGAGTAAAGCCAGTCTCCTGTAAGATGAAAGGGATGGGACTATGGCAAATCCTCCAAAAGGGGCAACCACCACAACCAGGCCTAGTGAACAGCTCGTAAAGGAATGCTGAGGCTCAGTGGCCAGACAGTCTCATATTTTCAGAAGATGGCAACGGGGATTTTTTTTAAGGGTACTAAAGTCATGAACCCTGGAAAGTGACACGTTTGGTTTTTTGTTTTTTTATTTGAGATAGCGAGAGAGCAGGGGCCAGAGGGGAGGAGCAGAGGTCGAGGAGAAACAGGCTCCCTGCTCAGCAGAGTGTCAATCAGCTCAGCGGGGGTTCAATCCCAGGACCCTGAGATCGTGACCCGTGCCGAAAGCAGATGGTTGTTAACTGACTGAGCCACCCAGGCGCCCCAGAAATACGGATGTTTTAATGTGAGATATCCCAAGTTTCCAAACACCATAAGGTACACAAACACATCCACAAGTATGATCCAGCCCATATCCACCAGCTGGCACCTCATGATAGTACAGAGCTAATTTATTAATTTAATAGCCAGGTATGTGGGCCAACCCCGCATCACACACTCTGCTAGGCGTGGGGACAAACAATGAAGTCGTCCTCATCCAGTGGAGGATAAAAGCACGTAGATACAATGCATAAAACACTGTGGTCAGCGCAACAACAGAGCCACATAGAAGCCATAGAAGAGTGAGAAAAGGAACCCAAGTCAGCACAGAAAGAGCGCGAGACATGAGGGGAGTCTTCCCTGCATCTGCCTCCACCTCAGGGGTGCAGTGTCCAGGACGAGTCCTAGCAGAACCGAGGGGGGAAAAAAGGAAACAGCAGAGAGGCCAGGCTGCAGCTGAGGGAACAGCAATGCAAGGTGCAAGACTAGGGAGCCAGGGCCGGGGAGGCACCTGCAGGGTCCCAGACCAGGACAGGACTGGGGGCAGTGCACACCAAGCAGCTGGACCAAACAAAACTCAGGGAAGAAGGACAGATTGAACACAAATGCCCACCGCAGATAAAACCAAGAGAATGGATCATTTATCAGTGTGGAGAAAGCAGCAACTCTGACAAATGCATCCAGAACTTTAATAATACCATAGTGAAATCTTCTCTTTAGTAAAGTAATATATGTTCAATGTAAAAAAAAAAAGTCATATACAAAGAAGAAAATGTTGTATCATCCATAATCCTACACTAACTACTGCACAGTTCTCCCTGTCTAGAAATGTCCAATAATATTCTTCTCCCCAATCTTTGTTTTTCCTTTGATCCTAAGTTTTATCTTCTTAGACATTTCCATTTGAGCACATCTACCATAAGCCTCCCCAACCTTCTGTGATATAAAATGGAGCATAACAAAATAATTTAAGTATCAATTTAAAAAGCCAAGCCACCTTTGCATAATACACATTATTTATACCAACCGCTTCAGCCTTTTCACATAACACAGGTCAGAGAGAGACAGTCTTTACTCTTTTTCATCACAGAACCCATACTCTAGGTAGGAGGGCCTTGGCTCCACACATGTATGACCCTGCTTAACTGCTTTAGTTAACTAAAAGCTGCAATTAAAGTGAAGAGCTGGGGCACCCGGGTGGCTCAGTGGGTTAGGTGTCTGCCTTTGGCTCAGGTCATGATCCCGGGGTCCTAGGATCAAGCCTGTCATTGTGCTCCCTGCTCAGTGGGGAGCCTTGCTTCTCCCTCTCCAGGAGGGAGCTCTGAGAGCTCTTGCTCTCTCTCTATTGCTATCTTTCTCTCTCAAATAAATAAAATCTTTTAAAAAAAAAAGTGAAGAGCTATTTTGTACATCAAAAGACATTATCAAGTGAAAAGACAATCCATGGAATGGGAAAAAAATACTGTAAATCATTTATCTGATAAGGGTCTCATAACTCAACAAAAACAACCAATTAAAAGACGAGCAAAGGACTTGAATAGAGGGCGCCTGGGTGGCTTAGTCGGTTAAGCCTCTGCCTTCGGCTCAGGTCATGATCCCAGGGTCCTGGGATAGAGTCCCACATTGGGTTCCCTGCTCGGCAGAGAGCCTGCTTCTCTCCCTCTGCCTGCTGCTCTGCCTACTTGTGCTCTCTATCTCTCTGTCAAATAAATAAACAAAATCTTAAAAAAAAAAAAAGGACTTGAATAGACATTTTTCCAAAGGAGATATAAAAATGACCACCAAGCACATGAAAATATGTTTAACATCATTAGTCACTGGAGAATGCAAATAAAAACCACAATATTCCTCAAATCCTAGTACATGCATGTTCACAGCAGCACTCTTCGCTACAGAGTGCTGTAGAAAAGCACTCTGAAAAAAGGGAAAAAGGAGAAGCAAGTCAAATGTGCATCAATGGATGAATAAATTGTGGTATGTATGTGCCACAGATTCTTATTCAGTCATAAAAAGGAATGAAATCTGACACACACTTCAACACGGAACCTGGAGGACACTGTGCTAAGGGAAATAACCCAGTCACAAAAAGACAAATTCTCTATGATTCTACCTATATCAGGTATCTGGAGCACTCAAATTCATAAAGCTAGAAAGCAGACTGGTGGTTGCCAGGGACTGCAGAGAGAGGGAAATGAGTGAAGTCTATAGTATGTGAATTATATCTCAATAAAAAATTATTCTGAGTAAGCAGCTGCTCTTTTGGAGCTACAGAATCTTATAAAACAAAACCCAAACTCTACTGGGTCAAGTGCTATTTTCCCGTATTTCTACAGTCTTGTCAGTTACCTGCAGGTACCAGCTTACTTCTCTCCGCCCGTGACCAGAGGAAACGCAGCAACAGGCAGGCCGGCATCTGGAGGCTGGGCTGCAGGTGCACCACGGCGCTCCCTGGTCTACTGAGAAGCGCACACACATCCGCTTGCTCGGGGTTCTGGGCCCTGGGACCCCACCCCACCCGCAGCGGGCCGCTGCTCTGCACTTCTCCTCAGGGGCCCCAGACTCACCTCACTGCTGCTACCCTCCTCCTCTCTGTCCTTCGGCTCTGCCGTCAACTCTCCTCTGACACTCTGCTGGCAGCACTATTCTGTAGCTGGGTGGAACTTGAAATCAGGCCCTAACTAAAATATGTCCCAAGCACAACCTCTGCCTTCTTGGTTTCCACTGTTGCTTGTGCTAGGGTGTTGGTAACTGACAAGATTTACAAGCTCTGGTATTAGAAGAAGGGGCTAAAAAACCAAGGGGGAAAAGTGCTCTGAAGGCAAGGAAGGGAGGGAGAGGATGAAGAAGCTGTTTCAAGGTGTCACTAGAACACAATCAAAAGCCCAACGACTGGGGGACACTCTGTTCCTCCAGCCAAGCCAAAGGAAGAGTACCACAAATGACTAAGGTAGATAATAAAAGACCGGGCTACCAGGTGTGAGAGTCAAACAGCTCAATTAGGAGCAGTAAGAAACACAAAAAAAAGGGGGAGGATGAAAAGAGGCCCAGGAAAAGGCAAACCCCAAGGAAGCACGTCCCCCCTGCGCCCACATCCCACATCTAGTTACAGTGACGGGCATCAGAGGCACAGTACCACCCAAGACCAGCAGGGGGGGTCGTGGAGAAAATTCTCAAGTGGTAGAGAAGCACAGCACATATTTTGGAAAGCTTCAAATCACTGAAGATGTCATGTTCCGATGTTCAAAGTAGGACTACTTGTGTCACTATGGAGAAGTCAAAGCCTGGCTGCAGCAGCCTTTACATTATCATTGGACTAGCACCTTCTGGTTTCCAAAGAACATCTAAACTTTAGCCTCACGATTATCCTAGGCAAAGAAAATACCACCTGCAGTTTGCAAGTGGAAGGTCTTCTGACTTTACCAATCTCTCCACAATACTATGTGACTCTGCTGACTGATGTCAGGAGAAATATACACAGTAGATCCACATATGATGAACAACTGGAGTCAAAAACAGGAGAAGCCAATAAGGAATGAACATGGAGAATAGGAACAAAGAGGTTATTCTGCAGAAAATGTATAACATCTGCCATATGCAGAGCATATCTGTGCAAGTTAAACAGCACACTTCCACAGCAAACACAGTGGAGCCATCCAAACAATGAAGGGAAGCCAGTAAGGCCGGAAGGAAAGGAAGATTCTTGGGTTTTGTGTTTCTTTTATTTTTTTAATTAATTAATCAATTTTTTAACTAGTCTCTATACCCAACGTGGGGCTTGAACTCACAACCCCAAGGATTAAGAGCCAGATGCTCTACGAACTGAGCCAGCCAGGTGCCCCTGTATTCCTTTTAAATGGGGCAAAACAAACAGGAAAAAAAAATGCCAGTAAAAAGGGGAAAACTGTGAACTTCACCTGTAAACTTCAACATCCACTGCGGCAAAGTTAAAGTAATTCCCTTAAGATCATTTACTGAGCCGTCCCCTGCTCCTACTGGTCCTTTCCGTACACCAACAATGACCTCATGGCATCTCCATAACCTTGGAGAGTTGAATCCTCACGAGAAGTAGAACAGACCCAGGTTCCATACCACGAATTTCGGAATTTTAGTAGTTCACTGAGTAATGCCTCTACTAAAATGATAAGAAGCCCAAATGTGTAAAAGATGTATTTTTCTTTCCCAAAGAAGGTGTTCCCAAGTTCCTCTTACTGCCCCCAGGCCATTCCAATAGGCATTGCCTCCAGAAAGCAAGCCAGAGGAGCTGCTTCTTCAAAGACCACAAACCCCAGAGACTGAAAATCTGGAGCCTTCGACTTCACAGCCAAGAGATTTCTTCCCTGCAGACTGCACTGTCGCACAGGTTGTTGTTTTAGAATTATAAGAATTATTCTCATCACAAGTAATTAGAGGAATGAGAAGTATAGAGTCTCCCAAGCCTTAAGAAACTTAATTTCATCATGAAGCATTAAGCAGACATTTCTGAGCTCCGTTTTCAGGGGATGGTTCCTTCTCTACTCACAAATTCAGGTAACTCAGCACCACTCAACACCTGGCTTGTCTCTGATTCATAAAAGGCAAGAGTTTTATCTTGGTGCATAACAGTTAAAAACTATTCTGTTCGTGATGCCTAAACTAGTACATTCATTCACCATCCTATCACCCTGTTCAATTTTCTCCAGAGCACTGAGCTGAAATTATTCATGGTCACTACCATGTCCCTAACACACTGAAGAATAATTGATCAAGTATCTGTTGTGCTGACCCGTAACAGACTAATTAACAATACTCCCCAGAAATGTTCAGTCAGCCTCCCCTTCCCTCTAGCCACCTGAGAATATTGGGCTCAATGCCACACAGAGCATGGAACTGAAAGCAAGAGCTGAGGGACTCAACCCTGCCACTTACTGGCAGCTGAAGGAGCTCTTGCTGGCCACAGACTGAACAATTTATGCATAAGTATAACAATACACAAATATGGTTAAATCCGTAAATAATTTTTTTAGTCATTTTGGAAGAAGCCAGTAAATCAACTATTTTGAATGTGCTTAGTAAAAGGGAAGAATCAAGCTTGTATAAGGATTTTCTATACAAAATGCACCTGAAGTATCCCAACAGTTGATATGGGGAAGCTTGTCTACAAAGTATTCAAGGAAATGGATAAAGAAAAGATGGAATGGGGCACCTGGCTGGCTCAGTGGGTACAGCGTGCAGCTCTTCATCTTGAGGTTGTGAGTTCAAGCCCTGCACTGGGCATAGAGCTTACTTAAAAATAAAATCTTAAAAAAAAGAAAGAAAGAAAAGAAAAAGGGAAGACGGAATGATAGTATCAACCTTTTAGAATACCAAATGAATTAATGGTGCATGCAGTGGCCATCACAAATGGCTGATGATAACACAAAGAAGGGGTAATAAAAAGATAAAAAGTTAAACTTCTTTCTGCCAAAAAGTAGTGTTTTTTTTTTTAAACGTGAGTAAAAAATGGCAAAAGATATGACAGGAATTGTGGGGATGGAGGGGGCACAGAGTAGAGACATGCGGGTGTTTCCTGAGCTCATTTTTTAAAAAGAGAGAAACACCGAAATAGAAAAGCTGGCAAAGAAACTAAAAATTTACAAAATGAAAAACTAGAAACTGCTAATAAATATAAAGGGGGAAAGTTTAACCTCATTTATAATCAAATGCAAATTAAAATAATGACCTGTTTTAACTGTACTGTTGAGAACTCGTTGCAAGAGTTGAATTACAAGTGACTCGAGAAAGTATAAAATGGCTGTCTTCCGCCGCCATTTTAAATCCAGCTCCATACGCCACCGCCGCCGCTGCCGCGACCGGTCTGCGCGCCAGCACCCCCGGCCGACAACTCCGCCACCATGGAGGACACGAACGAGTACAGCAACTAGAGGAATTCGCAGGGGGATCCGAGATCACCGCGAGCAAGAATCAGCAGGATGACGGTAAAATGTTTATGGGAGGCTTGAGCTGGGATACGAGCAAGAAAGATCTGACCGAATATTTGTCTCGATTTGGGGAAGCTGTAGACTATACAATTAAAACAGATCCAGTGACTGGAAGATCAAGAGGATTTGGATTTGTGCTTTTCAAAGATGCTGCTAGTGTTGATAAGGTTTTGGAACTGAAAGAACACAAATTGGATGGCAAACCGATAGACCCCAAAAGGGCCAAAGCTTTAAAAGGGAAAGAAGCGCCCAAAAAGGTTTTTGTGGGTGGACTGAGCCCAGATACTTCTGAAGAACAAATTAAAGAATATTTTGGAGCCTTTGGAGAGATTGAAAATATTGAACTTCCCATGGATTGAAAATATTGAACTTTGTTCCCAAAAACAAATGAAAGAAGAGGATTTTGTTTTATCACATACACAGACGAAGAGCCAGTAAAGAAGTTGTTAGAAAGCAGTTATCATCAAATTGGTTCTCGGAAGTGTGAAATCAAAGTTGCACAACCCAAAGAGGTATATAGGCAGCAACAGCAACAACAAAAAGGAGGAAGAGGTGCTGCAGCTGGTGGTCGAGGTGGTACTAGGGGTCATGGACGAGGTCAGGGCCAAAACTGGAACAATAACTATTATGATCAAGGATATGAAAATTAAAATAGTGCCTATGGTGGTGATCAAAACTATAGTGGCCATGGCGGCTATGATTATACTGGGTATAACTATGGAAACTATGGATATGGACAGGGATATGCAGACTACAGTGGCCAACAGAGCACTTAGGGCAAGGCGTCTCGAGGGGGTGGCAAAAACCTAAACAATTACCAGCCATACTAAAGGAGGACGTTGGAGAAAACAGGAGGAGATTGCTAAAGTTAACCCATCTTGCAGGACGACATTGAAGATTGGTCTTCTGTTGATCTAAGATGATTATTTTGTAAAAGACTTTCTAGTGTACAAGACACAACTGTGTTCAACTGTATATAGCCGCCAATTAGTTTTCTTTGTTTTTACTTTGTCTTTTGCTATCTGTGTTATGACTCGATGTGGATTTGTGTTTATACAAATTTTATTTGTATGATTTCATGTTAAACCTCAAATAAATGCTTCCTTATGTGATTGTTAAAAAAAAAAAGTATAAAATGGCAAAACCTTCCAAAGAGATCAGTTAGGAAATATGCTTCAAAATATATTTTTAAAGCACCTGTTGATCCAGTAATTTGAAATCTAGAAGTTCATGTTCCAGAGATTTTATGTTCACTAAGTGTTCATTACAGCATTAATATAACAGGGAAAAAAGGGAAAAAGAAAACCCCTGCAAACATCATAAATGTCCAACGATGGGAAACTTTAAATAAACTGTTCGATTTAGTAAAATTTCATTAAATAATCATTCTCATGAAGAACATTAAAGGAAAAAAACACACTCTAGAATATACTGTTAGGGGCACCTGGGTGGCCTTTGGCTCAGGTCATGATCCCGGGGTCCTGGGATTGAGCCCCACATCAGGCTCCCTGCTCGTCAGGAAGCCTGCTTCTCCCTCTCCCACTCTCCCTGCTTGTGTTCCCTCTCTCACTGTGTCTCTCTCTCTGTCAAATAAACAAATAAAATCTTAAAAAAAAAAAAAAGAAAAAGAATATACTGTTAACCTCAAGAAAACACATAATAAAATGGTATGGTAGATATATAAATTTTCTAATACACATTCATAAAGGAGGCTATAAAGATCAATACCAAAGTATTACCAATCCCTAATTAGTGAAGTTAAATATTCTTTGCCTTTTACACTGTGTCTGAACTCCAAAATGTTGGCAATGAACACATATTATTTTCCTATCTGGAAAAATGACACAGCACACACACCATTAGCCATACCGGCTAAAGAGTTTCGGTAACACTAACTCTTCCAAAAACCCTGGGCGACTCATGGAAGCTCTCTGGACCTGTTTCTTCAGAGACAAAATTCACAAGCCGAACTAGATGAGTGGTTTTTGAACTGTGAAATCATGCTTTAGTATCTGGCCCAGAACAAACACTCAATACATGTTAATGTTGTTTATTACTATTAACCAATGGCTCACAGCAGTGGCAAACAGAACCTGCCAAGCAAGCATGAGGATTCCAGACCCACAAGTCTCATTTCAACCACTTGTCATTGACGCTTTAAATGCTGGACTCCTGGATACGATTTCAATGAAAGAAAAGCTTCCACCATTTTAAAGTTCTAAAACCACTTAAGAAGATAACCCCTAAAGTCCCTTGGAGTATTATGTCATTCTAAATATGACACATTTCTGGGGCACCTGGGTGGCTCAGTGGGTTAAAGCCTCTGCCTTTGGCTCAGGTCATGATCTCAGGGAGCCTGCTTCCACCTCTCTCTCTGCCTGCCTCTCTGCCTACTTGTAATCTCACTCTGTCAAATAAATAAAATCTTTAAAAAAATAAAAAAATAAACATGACACATTTCTCATCCCTTTGGCAAGTCTGGAAACACTCTTGGTGAACATACAAATAATAAAAATCCAGGTTAAATATATTTCACATGATTCTAATATTCTGCATAACTTTTTGTTAACTCTTGAGATTCTACGATGGTTTTCCTTCTAATGCATATTCATATCAGATGTTACTAAAAATTTTCTGAAATTACTTCTCAGTTGGTATCCTGAAACGCCCAGCAGTTTTACACAACACAAAACAGTGTACTAAATGAAAAAGGTATCTTTCAGGCAATCTTTTTTTTTAAATTAACATATAATGTATTATTTGCCCCAGGGGTACAGGTCTGTGAATCATCAGGCTTACACCTTTCACAGCACTCACCATAGCACAAACCCTCCCCAATGTCCATAACCCATCCACCCTATCCCTACCCTCCCACCCCCCAGGAACCTTAGTTTGTTTCGTGAGATTAAGAGTCTCTTATGGTTTGTATCCTTCCCCATCCCATCTTGTTTCATTTTTTCCCTCCCTACCCCCAACGACCCCCAGCCCTGCCCCTCAAGTTCCTCATATCAGAGAGATCATATGATAACTGTCTTTCTCTGACTTATTTCGCTTAGCATAATACCCTCTAATTCCATCCACACGTTGCAAATGGCAAGATTTTGTTTCTTTTGATGGCTGCATAGTATTCCATTGTGTGTGCACATGTGTGTGCATGCGCGCGCACACACACACACACACATACACACCATGTCTTCTTTATCCATTCATCTGTTAATGGACATCAAGGTTCTTTCCATAGTTTGGCTATTGTGGACATTGCTGCTATAAACATTCGGGTGCACGTGTCCCTAAGGATCACTACCTTTGTATCTTTAGGGTAAATACCCAGTAGTGCGATTGCTGGGTCATAGGGTAGCTCTATTTTCAACTCTGAGGAACCTCCATACTGTTTTCCAGAGTGGCTGCACCAGCTTGCACTCCCACCAACAGTGTCAGTGTAGGAGGGTTCCCCTTTCTCCGCATCCTCTCCAACATCTGTCACTTCCTGACTTGTTAATTTTAGCCATTCTGACTGGTGTGAGGTGGTATCTCACTGTGGTTTTGATTTGTATTTCCCTGATGCCGAGTGATGTTGAGCACTTTTTCATGTGTTTGTTGGCCATTTCGATGTCTTCTTTCCTGTCTTTCAGGCAATCTTAAAGTGTGCCTCTTAACTTGAAGAAGAGTCCTTTAAACAGTGGAAACCACCTCTCAAATTACTGTTTGGAAAGACTGAAAAGTAGCATTAACTTCTGTATTCTATCCACTACTCAGTGAAGACACTCTCAAGGACCAGGTAAAACACAGTATTCACTTGTACTGCGTTCCCTCCACGTTAAGCAAGTGCTTCACAGCAAACAGCACAAATTAGTACAAATAATTCTAAAAGCCAGAGAAAACCCACCAGATAAACTACATCCCTGACTCCTTGCTTGACAATATTTTATTCCTTGACCTTATTCCAATTTTACAAATGAGATCAAAGATCAAGTAAGTATCACTAGTTTCCATGAGCATCTTTCTAAATCAAGATTCCTGTGATTCTTAATGAAAAAGGTTAATGATAAGAAAAGGAAAAAATGGCTGCAAGGACACAAGCGGTACAAGATAGGGTAATGGTCAAGTAACCTTTGAGAATCAGACTCTCCACCCGAATCCCTTACATCTACCTAGAGGCAAGTGTGGCTTAGGTAAATCATGTCCTCTTTGATGTTACCCAATTTCAGTTCCAGCCCAGTGGCCTCTATTTACTACTTCCATGACCGTGGGCAAGGTATGCAACCCCTCAGGAATCTATTTACCTCATTTCCAAGTAAGGAATAACAATATCTAGTCTCCAGGGCAGGCCAGAGGTGTACATGAGAATGACTATTAGCAAAGTCATAAATATTTGTTGAGTCTGAAAATTAGACCCTGGTTTGACTTTTTTTTCCTACGGGGAGGAAGAGCTGCCGCAGCAATTCATACCAGGGTGCCCATTTTCCCCAACAACTCTCAAAGTAGGTTCACAAATCCCAAGGAATCCAGGAGATCAAACTATTTTCATAATGATCACGAAATATCCTCTGCCCTTTGCACTGTGCTGACATTTGTACTGACAATGTAAATCAGTGGGGGGCGGGGGGGGGACAGGGTAAATGGACAAGCAACTCATCCCCAATGGCCCGAAACTGCACCCAGCAGCAGTCACTGTACTCTTCACCTAACTTGCACTTAAAATTATGCCAGTTTCACTTCAGAGTGTATTTGACCAAGGAGTAAAACATATTAATTTTATTATATCTCAACGCTGAGCACATATTCAGTCCGATGAAACAGGAAGCACTTCTGCTGCACATGTTCGTCTCAAGGGAAAACCCCTGTGCAACAAGGGACCCGGCTGCAAAGAGAACTAGTCTCTCTTCCCAGGGAGCACCCCTCTTACTTGACTGACAGCGGAGCCATGGTTATTCAAACTTGGGTACCTGGCAGGCACAGTCTCAAGTACTAATGAAATGAAGCTCCTGCATTAATACAAACAGCTGATGAAAGGACACGGGATGAGTTTAAAGATTTTTTTCATTCAGCCAAAATAACATTCTGTGACACACTAAAGGCAGAAGCATATATAAGAATCTAGCTTCTATTAAGCCAGACATTGAGACTGATAAAAATGTAAAACAATGTCATTCTTCTATTTGTTTCAAATAGTATCTTTCATTTTTTTCATTTAATTTTTTCATGTTTTTCATTTAAAAATATGCTATTTTATTAATATGCAATGGTTTACTATTGTTCTTTAAATTAACATTTTTTAATTTCTCAATTTTAATTTTTTTAAACATTTGTGTTTTTAAAGATTTTATTTATTTCCACAGAGAGAGTGAGAGCGCACAAGCAGGGGGAGCAACACTTAGAGGGAGAGAGAGAAGCAGGGAGCCCGACCTGGGGCTCGATCCCATGACCCTGGAGTCATGACCACAGCCAAAGGCAGATGCTTAGCCAACTGAGCCACCCAGGCGCCCTAAATTTTAATTTCTAGTAAAGTACAAATAAATATAAACCACGTTTTAAAAAGCTCTTTAGTCTCAATAATTTTTAAGAGTCTGAAAGAGTCCTGAGAGCAAAACATTTAAGAATCACTGTCTACACAATTACCAAGTTCCTTCATTCAAGCTATTTGAAAAATCAGAAATGTTACTCAGCACCTGAGCCTTTTATGTCCTGTCACATCCTTAATAGCAAGAAAGTTTACTAACCTTACTTTCAGTTTACCTTCAGTTATCAATATGCTACCTTAATGGACCTTTTAACTTTTTTTTGAGACACGCTTCCCCCACCATCTTTGAGAATGTGAGTGAAGCTCTAACTCTCTAGAACACGGAACTCAAGCACTAAACAATGCATGCAATTTCTGGGTTCAAGGACAGTGTCCTTCAGTCCCAGAAATGAGACACCAGCATAAAACCCTGGAACTGGAGAGCAGGGAGGAACCTGGATTTCACATGCCCAGTTTTTAGCTACTGTACTCCAAAGACAGTCATAAATCGAATGATCATGAGCCAACTCACAAAACAGTAATTTACATGCATGAGTGAAATTAGCATTTTAAAACAAAACCTAGGCAATATTTTCAAGTAAACCAAGGAGTCATATCTTTACTAAAAAAAACACAAATCCGGGCGCCTGGGTGACTCAGTAGGTTAAAGCCTCTGCCTTCAGCTCAGGTAATGATCTCAGGGTCCCCGGGATCGAGGCCTGCATCGCTTCCTGCTCAGCGGGGAGCCTGCTTCCTCCTCTCTCTCTGCCTGCCTCTCTGCCTACTTGTGATCTCTCTCTGTGTGTCAAATAAATAAATAAAATCTTTAAAAAAAAAAAAACACACAAATCCAAAGGGGTAAAAATGAACCCTATCATATTTTTTAAAAACTGCTTAATTTATTCAGTATTTCAAAAGTGACTGGAAGTCACAGGAAAAAGCTACATTCACAGTATCATCCTCTATCGTTCAGAATCTCGAATTTCTGTGAAAATGTAACTAAATACTATTTTTTAAATTCTTTTTTTTTTAGATTTATTTGTCAGAGAAACAGAGCACAGGCAGGGGGAGAGGCAGGCTCCACGCGAAGCAGGAAGCAGGACCCTCGGATTGCACGAAGGCTGCTGACCAACCGAATGAGCCATCCAGGCTCCCCTATTTTAAAATTCTATATATGCTAATGGAGGACTCAAAGTTGTTCACACTGCAAATGTCCTTTCTAACACAGCAGAGTTATAGCCAGAGAGAATTATTAAACATTGGTCTCTCAGAATTATAGGGGCTTAAGCGCAACAGCCTCCAGGTGTTGATTGTTTGATGAACTTTTTTTAAAGACCCATTTACAGTATTAAGGCTTAAAATTATCCTCCTCTCGTCTCTTCCACTTTCTTGAAAACTTATTCAAGAAACACATTAATGGTTAACCTTACCAAGCTTTAGTTTTTATTGTCAACATCCACTCTTACATTTAATTCAAGAAGAGGAAAAAATTATATAATCTGCTTTTTAAATGTTCTTCCAAAAAAAAATAAAATAAAATAAAATAAATGTTCTTCCAAATAAACAAGTGGTCTTTTTCTGGTAATCCAGTTCATCAAATTTAAATAGTTACTTTTTCTTTTTAGTCGCAATGTTGTCCATAGGCTATGTATTTAACGCAAATTAATATTCAGAAGAGCAAAGCAACAACTGTGCTTTCACACACACACACACACACAGCCACACCCAATCTCTCAACAGAGGAATGAAGTGCAAGCTAACACTCCTCTCCTGCTCGGCACCTCTCACCTTCAGGCCCTCCCTTCCTCTAACACAAAAACATTGCCAATTTACACGTGGAAGAGGGGGAAAGAGGAGCTACATACGCAAACTGTTTATGATAAACTTAAAGCACCACTATTCATAATAGGCAAAAGGCGGAAACAACCCAAAGACCCTTGAGTGAAGAGTGTGGATAAACAAACTGTGACATACACATGTAATATAAAGGAGTCAGAGCAGATAAATCCACAAGGACAAAGCATAGACTGGAGGTAGCTAGGGGCTGGAGGAGGGAGCAACAGCGTTAACACTACTATGTTCAACTGTTGAAGAGGTACTGGTTTCGGGGAGCGGGAGGATGCAACATTTTGGAACTGGTGGCTACACAACGCTGTGAATATACTAAATGCCACTGTTTACTTTAGACTGGTTAATTTGATGCTGTGTGAATTTCACCTCAATTTTTTTTTAAGTTTGCAAGGGTGTCTAATTTGCTAGTCCATACGTCTCCACCTCAGCCAGGAACACTCTCCCCAACCAAGTGTGCCTCTCTCAGACACTCTCAAACCTGGGTCATAGCCAACATGCAGCTGAAGAGAAAAGACTGGGTCAAAAATGACCTACGAAAGGGCACCTGGGAGGCTCAGTCGACAAAGTGTCTGCCTTCAGCTCAGGTCATGATCCCAGGGTCCTGGGATGGAGCCCTGCATCAGGCTCCCTGCTCAGCGGGAAGCCTGCTTCTCCCTCTCCCACTCCCCCTGCTGGTGTTCCCTCTCTTGCGATGTCTCTGTCAAATAAATAAATAAAATCTTTAAAAAAAAATGACCTATGAAAACAAACTCCAAGAATGTACATTTACATAAAGACTGAAAATTTTATGCTGGGGGGGAAGAAACACTAGAGAAACACACACTCAGACTTAACAAAAATTCAAAAACAAATGGAAGATGAGGACCTCTATGACTACGGGCAGTAACAAATATTCAAGTCTGCATTATCACCACCAGTGTTCGAAAATGTCAGGCAGCAAAGGATTCCCTCTTAGGTTTCAAACTTCAAACCACAAGGCAGAACTGCCCAGAAATGTCTCTGAAACACCTACCCATATTTCACATTTGAGACATTGCAGGCAGTCTATTGCTTTTTCAAGAGCTGGTTCTTAAAGCAAATAAAATTATAATACTGGCCCTGTTCAGAAATGTTAAGAAGAATAAAAGCCTTTCTTCTGAGTTACTTACTATGTAACTTATTTAGCACTAAAGTGTACAGGACACTACACACTGACAAAGAATACAGGGGTACAGTGTTGGACACCTTCACAGTATTTTAAGGATTAAGTGGGAATAGCACATTAATTTCCAAGAAGTGGAAATGCATCTCTATTATGTATTACACAAGTATGTCTATACCTTTAACACTACAGTGCTGATCTGGGGACACATCACTCACACTCTTCGCTTAGTAGACCAAGCAACCGGCTGAAAATTTCAGTTCAGGAAGCTTTTTTCAAGGTAAGAAATGCCACATCGAGTATGCATGATAGAAACAAATTTAAAATTTGAAAGAATCAAACTCTCTTTAAAAGTACTTTGACCAAATGACTCATCACTGAAAAGCTAACAAATGTGAAGCATGGATAAGTAAGGCTAGTAGACCCTTTGCCCAGGGAAGAATGCAAATGACATCTATAGGGTACATACATCCATCAGGCACGCCTGGGGTTTTCCCACCTATTATCACTTAATGCCCAATAACCCTGTTACTCCTATTTAAAATCCACCATGTATGTACACTGAAGTAGGTACATTAGGAAGTTAACTGAACCTATTCATCAGTAAGAATCATGCAGAGGTAGTTTTATGCAAGCAAGACTTTTATGATTCCTGACTGTAACCTCCCCCCGCCAAAAAAAGGTGCTCTCAACATCCCTACACATACTAATTTCTTAAGTGATCCAAATCATCTAAGTCAATGATGAAAATATTTAGCAGAATACAATCAAAGACAAAGTATTTCATCTTACTAATGAACCCTTTAAAAGTTCACAAGTTGGTGATTAAATCATCAACACTTCTGGAGAGCAGGTGTTAAACTATCTAGGTATGCAGTTACCTAAACCACACTTCTCCAACTTTTCAACAAAGTATCACCAGAGGCTATGACATGCCTTGCGGAAATCAAATCCTAGTATGGCTACAGTGGCATTCTACACAGTGCTGTCCACATGAAGAACTCAAGAACCAGAAATGTCAAGACAAGTTCAGTTCCCACACCATCTCCACGGGTGAGCTAAGATTAGAAACCAGCTCCCTTGACAAAAGAGAAGAGAAGAGAAGAGAAGAGAAGAGAAGAGAAGAGAAGAGAAGAGAAGAGAAGAGAAGAGAAGAGAAGAGAAGAGAAGAGAAGAGAAGAGAAGAGAAGCGAAGCGAAGGAAGAAAAGGAAAAGGAAAGGAAAGGAAAAGAAAAAAGAAAAAGAGAAAAAAGAATTCATGGCATTATTTAACAGCATCATCTTTCCCAAATTCCTCAATCCTTAAAAAAAACAAAGAAGCTAACCTTGACTCTTGTCTTTTCTCACACCCATCAGTAAATCCAATCAGCTCCTTCTTCAAAGTAAGTCTCCAATCCAACCTTTCTTACCTCCTCCCGTAAGACTTACCTGCCCAAGGGGAGCCTGGGTGGCCTGGCTGGTTAAGCATCTACCTTCCCAAGTCATGTTCCCGGGGTCCTGGGATCAAGCCCTGCATTGGGCTTCCTGCTCAGCAGGCAGTCTGTTTTTCTGTCTCTCTGTCTCTCTCTCCCAATGCCCCTCTCCACTGCTTGTTCTCCCAAATAAATACATAAAATCTTAAAAAAAAAAAAAAAAAGACTACCTGTCCAAGCCACCAGCACTACCCACCCAGATTAACTGCTGCACCAGCTTCCTCCCTGGAATTCTGCCATTCACAATCCTTTACCATACAATGGCCAGAGTGACTGACATTGTTGCTTTTTTTTCTTTTTCAGTATTTTTTAAAAGTTATTTATTTATTTGAGAGACAGAGCGAAAGCGAGAGTGAATAAGAGAGCGAGAGAGCACAAGCAGGGAGGAGGGGAAGGGGGGGAGGGAGAGGGAGAAAAAGACCCTGAGCAGGGAGCCCAATTCGGGACTCGATCCCAGGATCCTGGGATCATGACTTGAGCCAAAGGCAAACACTTAACTGACTGAGCCACCAGGCGCCCCTCTTTTTCAGTTTTGAAACAATGAAATTGTAGAAAAGTACAATACAAAGAACTTTCTCCCCCAAACCACCTGAGAGTTAGTTAGCTGCCAACCTCAGGCTCCAGCATCCTCAAATGCTACAAACAAGGACAGTCTAGATAACTACAACAAAATCATCAAGACCAGAAAATGAAGACTGAGAGAGGACTATGATTTAATCCTCACAGCCCAACCCCCCCAGGCCACCCCTTCTACGTGGTGGGGACAGCATGGGCTGACTCCCTGTGCACGCTGCTCTCCCCTCGGGACACTCTCCGCACCCTGATGAAGCTCTCCCGTCCCACACCAGGCGACTCAGTCAGAAGGATCCTGACTTCGCCCTGCTTGGGCTCTGACTCCTGTGACGTCTCCCATGACCTCTCAACAGTGACATTCTGTCACAAACCGCCCTCCTCATCCCACTTGGGCCGAGACGTGCTGCTCTCGGCCACAACAGCTCCCCGCACCCCTCCTCAAATTGTGTGTGCCTACCTTGCTCTGCGCCCCAACCGCTTTAGGACAGAACTGCTCAGGAAGAAGGTGGCAGGGAGAGTACTCAGTTTTAAATGTACATAGATTTCACTCTTTGGCTCAAAATCCTCCAATAGCTTTTTAATCTATCTCAGAATAAAATCCAAACTCTTTTCCATGGTCCAAAGGTCCTATACATCTGTCCCCGACCTGTCTACATCACTTGATCCAACCTATGCTTGCTGGCCTTTATTCAACATACTAAAAAACTCCTTCTTACCTTCGGGCCTTTACAGTGTGTTCTCCAGCTCACTGAAAGCTTCGCCGCCCCCCCAAACCTAGGTAAGTTCACACCTCATTTCCTAAGAGGCTTTCCCAGTATGTTCCCCATCCACCAGCCCCACATCCCAGCCATCCTTTCTTGTATCCCCCCATACCTAGAACAGTCCTTAACACACAGCAGACAGTGAATGTCTGCAGGATGGCTGAATTCCTCGAGAACTACTCATCTTGTGATGCAAACTAAGCAATCAGAATGCCATCCTTTATGCACAGAATACATGTAAAGATGAGAGAAATGGCTAATTTTAAAATATTAATGTTGACACATTACATGGTGCTCTAAAATATACTGTTACTTGCAACAATTCTAAGCAGTATCTTCGTTAAGTTTAGTTTCCCTTCCTCACAAAGCTCAGAAAAGCGCAATGTTTACACAGCCAATAACTGTCAAGCTCATGACTGGGACTTGGGCCTTCTAAGTACTATTAATTACACCACGCCAGCCCCTCTGCATGTGCAGCACCACTAGTCACTCACTCTCATAATTCCCAACATCCTTTGCTCTGAATTTCCAGAATTACTGGACTGTTTCAAAAGAACAGCGAGAGATGCAGAAACACTGTAATTTAGGTCTTGCCAAAAGCCTGATGCACACACCAAATGCCGGTCCATTACACGAGAGCCCTGCTTTTATCAGGAGTTCCTGATGATGGGCATTTTAGCCCCATATTCCGGGAGTCAGCAAACTCTAGTCCACCACCTGTTTCTGTAGCAACACAGAAGCTAAAAATGGCTTTTACATTTTTTTTTAATTTTTTTTTAATTTTTTAATTTTTTTTAATTTTTTAATTTTTTTAATTTTTTTTTTTTGGCTTTTACATTTTTAAAAGGTTGGGGGGGAAAGAATCAAAAGAGTAGTATTTCATGACACCTGAAAATTTTAAGTAATTCTGAGTTTCACTGTCCATAAATAAAGTCTGACTGAAACACCCTCACACTCATTTGTTTATTTCCCAGGCCATGTCTGCACTGGAATGGCAGGATTAGGTAGCTGCAACAGGTATCATGTGACCTGAAAAGCCAAAAACACTTACTATCTGATCCTTTACAGGAAAAGTCTGTCAACCACTCCCATAGACTCTTAGTTTTGCACCTCTCCCCAACACTGCTTCAGACAAGAAACATGAAGGCATATTAAAACCATTGCATAATTATAAGAACAGATAGTCACAAGTCACAAGTCTCACAGTATCTTATTAATTTCAAAGGGGGGGGGTACCTCAGTAGCTCAGTTGGTTAAGTGTCTGACTCTTGATCTTGGCTCAGGTCTTGACCTCAGGGTTTTGAGTTCAAGCCCTTGGGCTCCACGCTCACTGGGGAGTATGCCTGAAGATTCTCCCCCCCACCCCCGTATTCCCAGCTCACACTCACTCTCTCTCTCTAAAAAACTCAAATCTTGGGGTGCCTGGGTGGGTCAGTGGGTTAAGCCTCTGCCTTCAGCTCAGGTCATGATCTCAGGGTCCTGGGAGCCTGTTTCCCCTTCTCCCTCTGCCTCTCTGCCTACTTGTGATCTCTCTCTCTCTGTCAAATAAATAAATAAAATCTTTAAAAATAAATAAATAATTAAAAACTAGAATCTTGGGGCACCTGGGTCGTTCAGGTGGTTAAGCTTCTACCTACAGCTCAGTTCCTGATGCGAGTCCTGGAATAGAGCCCCAACGGCTCTCCGCACAGCCAGGAGCCTGCATCTTCCTCTCCCTCTGTTCTCCCCTCCCCCTGCTTGTGCTCTCTGTGCCAAATAAATAAATTAAAATATTTAAAAATAAATAAGTAAATAAAATCTTAAAAAAAAAAATTAAGCTGGGAGAACTGTTCCAGATCAGTGCTACTTAACTCGCAGAGCAGTAAAAGCCCTCAAAATGTTTGTTACTGATCGATGGTAAGTACACAAATTTAGTTCAGAAATTTTTATAGCAACTTGATAGTAGAATCTAATTTTTTAAGTGAGTCTTATTTTTATGTCTTCACTTATTCCATTTTATTTTCATAGTAATTTATTATGATTGTATTTTAGAAAATTATTGGTCTACAGCAGATTGGAAATGAAAGGAAAAAAAAATGTTCCTTTGCCCTAGAGAGTCTCAGAAGTACTATTCCAGATTAAGAAGAACTAAGAGACATGACAACTAAATGCAACATGTGATCCTGGATTTAAAATTTACATATATATATATATATACAAACACACACACGAAACACAGAGTATGTATAAATACTACATATAAATACATACATATGGACTATACATTAGATGATAATATCACAGTAAAGTTAAATTTCCTGACAGTGATAATAGCATTATAGAGGTGTTATAGAAAAACATCCTTTTTCTTAGGAGACATGCTTAATTATTTAGGGGTGAAATTAATATGTAAGCAACTCTTGGGGCACGTAGGTGGCTCAGCCAGTTAAGTTAAGCTTCCGTCTCGGAGCTCAGATCATGATCTCAGGGTCCTGAGATCAAGTGCCCCCACGGCAGGGTCCTGAGACTCCCACTGTAATCAGCGGGGAGTCGGCTGGAGGTTCTCTGGCTCTCTGTGCCCCTCCCTGCACTCACACACACAGGTGCTCTCTCACCCTCAAATAAATAAATAAATAAATCTTAAAAAAAAAAAAAAGGCAGCAACTCTCAATAGCTACTCCTAAATGGCTTAGCAAAGGATAAAGTTGTAGGATGGGTGGGGTGAGGTGAAGTAGGGTAGATGGTTAGATAAAATATAAACTATTTAAAAATATGAAACCTATCCCGAATGTAAATATAATAACATAAATTTAGATATTAAGTGAAATACCAAGTAGAAACCACACGGACTATTTTCTCCAACTTCACCTTTGATAGTAAAATTCACATGGGTTTGACAATTAATTTAAATGACAATTACTACATATTCATAGGTACCAGGTTTCCAAAGTATAACAGTTTAGATTTTTCTAGTTTAAAAATAGAAGACATTGGTATGCCTGGGTGGCTCAGTCAGTTGAGCATCTGCCTTCGGCTCAGGTAATGATCCCAGGGTCCTAGGATGGAGTCCTATATCCCTGTTCAGTGGGGAGCCTGCTTCTCCTACTCCTCCTCCCTGCTTGTGCTCTATCTCTGTCTCTCTCTCTCTCAAATAAATAACATTTTTAAATAAATAAAAAAATAAAATAGAGAAGACAATAATCGACTAAAACAGTATTTTTACAGATTTAAATTTTTAACCACAAATAACAATAAGGAATGACTCAATACATAATAAATGTAGTTTAAAACAAAAGGAATGTTTGGATTGTACTTCATACCACTTATATTCTACAATAAATTTCAGATGTGTCAAAGAGTTAAATATAAAGAATAACCCATAAAAACAAATACTAATCCTAAAAACATATCCTAGCTTTGGAGAAGAAAATTCATTACCACGGAATGAAGAGGCAAGAGAGATGAACAGAAAAAAGTTTAATATGATCTGACAGGTAAACCTTCAATCTTTAAAGTTAATTCATTCATTGGACTTATTAAATTCATGCAAATTTCCAAGCACAGGCGTAGGCCCTGCGTCTTCAGAGTCTGAATAAAGTGCCAGTGGTGCCCGGCCTCACAGAGCTCAAGTGGGTGGAGAACTGAGCAAACAGTACAAAGAGCAATGTAAGGTTCTGGTAAAGCACCGACGAGGAAAAGACAGACTGCTCCAAGAAGACTTACTGAGGAAGCACTGCATAGAGGATGGGCATGAAATAATTCTCTGAGGGACATCAAAGCTGATGCCAGAATAAAAAACAAGAAACCAGCCAAATGAAGAAGGAAAGAGCAGCTCAGGAAGACCAGAGGCAGGACAGAGCCGAGGGGACCATGAACAATACCACTGGACAGGGGCAAATGATAAAGATGATACTCTGAAAGACCAAGAAAAACACAATTTCCTACACAGTCCATCACTGCGAGGGGAGTGTACATTCCTGATAGGCACCTGCATTTATCCACCTCACAAAACGGAATGAAATACAAAGCCAGAAAGGACAAGGAAAGAGACAGAACTGCATGCTAGTGTGTTCTTTCTAAAGACACTCTAAAAATAAATGACAGAACCTCTAACATTTCTCATACCTTTGAACTTCTATTTCCCAAAAAATCACTCTTCCTCCCCCAAAAAACCTAGTGGGCAAAATATATCCAATAGAAGTGGTACTTATGAAATAAAAAGGAAATCACCAAAAAGCTTAAAAATGTGGAACTATGTAAATTGTAATGTGTTGGTTTACATGAGAAATGTATATGAGTACAGGTTAGAAAGCACCCAAAATATATCAAGTAGTAAATAATGAGGGGGTCCTGGGTGGCTCTGTTTGTTATGCATCTGACTCCAGATTTCAGCTCAGGTCATGATCTCAGGATCATCAGATCGAGCCCCGAGATGGGCTCCATGCTGGTGTGGAGCCTGCTTAAGATTCTCTCTCTCGGGCGCCTGGGTGGCTCAGTGGGTTAAAGCCTCTGCTTTCGGCTCAGGTCATGATCTCAGGGTCCTGGGATTGAGGCCCCCATCGGGCTCTCTGCTCAGCGGGGAGCCTGCTTCCTCCTCTCTGTCTGCCTCTCTGCCTACTTGTGATCTGATCTCTCTCTCTGTGTCAAATAAATAAATAAAATCTTAAAAAAAAAAAAAAAAAGATTCTCTCTCTCCCTTTCCCTCTGCTCCTCTGCCCCCCCTTAAAAATAAAATAGTAAAAAATGACATTTAGTTTGTATATATGGACAAAATATAAGATGTCTGTACACCTTTAAAGTATTAAAATTTGCAGTGACAAAAAATATTCTGTGAGCATTGGTGGCTCTGCTCAAGATTATGTTTAGTTGTGTCTTTTTTAATTCAAAAGATAAACAAAAGAACTGAAAGTATTACAACACTCTTCTTCCCATTCTTCAGAATTAACTGCTAATATTATAAAAAATGGCTAAATTAAAAAAAAAAAAAGCTAAGCTAACCCTTAGTAACCCCGAGTACTAAACCCCTCTCCTACTTCCTAGCAGCTGTGAGGTTCTGTTGTGACCCTGACAATCCAGCTCTGGATAGTTTTATAAGAGACAGAGGATCCCACGGAGGGCTGGGGGAGAAGAGAATACAGACACACATCCATCGACAACAGATGATAATGAAAAACTTTTACAAACGGTATTTTACTATTCTCTCATTTGTCAAACTTTCTGATGCAATGCTATCTAGTTCATATATGTAACAATAGAAGTAATGCATTAATAACGTTACAACATATGAATATACTCCCCATTAATAAACACTGATTTTTCCCAATTTAGCCTATCATACAGTATTATAAAGTTTCTGGGATTTTGTGGGGTTTTAATATAACCTTATTTTTAATAAGTTAAAAAAACACTACTTACTCTAACACCAGGTTATTATTAAGCTTCTAATAAAGCAAGGCAAAAAATAACTCCCCAAATCATGCTTATTTGTATCCACTGGGTAATAAATAACTGCATTCCCAGCTTTTAAGTACAACCATAAATTAATCATCCAACTATCAAAAATCAATCACGGTTTTAAAAAATAAAAAAGCTTTAAAAAATAACTATGTATATCAACAAAAATAGAATCTGTACCAATTTTTCAAATTAAAAAGCATGTACTGGGGCGTCTGGGTGACTCAGTCAGCTGAGTGTCTGACTCTTGGTTTTGGCTTAGGTCGTAATCTCAGGGTTGTGGGACCGAACCCCACGCAGAGCCTGCCCGGGGTTTCTCTCACTCTCCCTCTGCCCCTCACCACCCCCAACACATGCTCAAATGCTCTCTCACTCTATTTAAAAGAAAAAAAAAAAAAGGCATGTACTAAGGACATAAACACAAAACATTTATTTATAGGAAAATATCAAATGTACCTTACCTATATATAAGGTGTATGTATTTACTTATACTATTTTTCCTGAAATTTTCTTAAAAATAGATTCAGATATTGATCTGTTGCCACCTACTGGTTAAATTCATACTTGAATAATATCACTGCGCATTAAATATTCACTATAGTTAATACAAAACACAGAGTCAAAAATCTCTTAGTAATGATCTTTACAAAATCTTACTACACTACTCTGATAAATTCAGCTTTGGAGAATTTGGGGGGGGTTTTTTGTTTTTTTGGAAGGAGAAGTTTTTAAAGCTACATCGTCATGAGTTAATGATACCTTGACTTTTAACAATACTCTGACAAAATATTCATTGGTGTGTTCTGAATGTTTTAAAACTAAAATACCATTGCAATTTATGAAAAACACAAAATCTTTATTTAATTAAAACACTTCCAGAATGTTATTTCTTATCAAAAACTCAAATGTTTATAAGTGTCAGTTTTCCAGAATATTGGAGTTATACAACTTCAGACATTGTCATCTTTTTTACAACTGATTTGTCAGAATGAGGACATCCCCCAAAGAAGGTCCACATGTTATATTTTATTTTGCATCTTAAGTATCTTTTGCTCTACAGCAGTGCCTCCCTCTCCTCCTTTTTTTTTTATTTGACAGAGAGAGAGAGAGAGAGAGAGAGAGAGAGATCACAAGTAGGCTGAGAGACAAGCAGAGAGAGAGAGAGGGAAGCAGGCTCCTTGCCAAGCAGGGAGCCCGATGCGGGCCTTGATCCCAGGACCCTGAGATCATGTCCTGAACCGAACGCAGAGGCTTTAACCCACTGAGCCACCCAGGCGCCCACCTCCCTTTTTTTTAATACAACCACTAGAGGAAGAGTCGGTCGTCCCACTGCACTGCTTTTTAAAACCACTATTTTAGTTGCCCATATTTAAAAAGCAAAACAAACAAATGTAACACATGGACTTATTTTTGGATCCCAATTCTAAAAAACTCAACTGTAAAAAGTAATTGTGGAAATGTGAATATAAGATTGGGTTTTAGATGATACAGAGAGAATTTTATGACATGTTAGATAATGATCGTGAGCTGTGATCACATAAGAAAATGCCCAAATCTTACAGTGACTGCCATGGACTGAATTATGTCCCCCCAGTTTCGGATATTGCAGCCCAAACCCCCAAAGTGAAGGTATTTGGAGATGGGGTCTTTGACAAGTGGCTAGGTTTACTGAGATAAGGTCATAAATCAGACTAGTGCCCTTATAAGAACAGCAGGCAGTCTTCCTCTCCAAGTGAGGACTCAGCAGGAAAAACATCGGCAAGCAGCAGGAGGGCCCTCATCAGACCCTGACCCTGCTGGCCCCCCAATCTCACACTTCCAGCCTCTGTAACTGAGAGAAAACTCATTTCTGTTGTTTAAGCCCCACGGTCCATGGCATTTTGTTACAGCAGCCCAAACTTAGATAGCGATGCTGTAGATGGAGGTACATGGGGCGAAATAATAAATCAGGTATCTGCTGAGGCAGGATCTCGGGGTCATAGGATGGAGCCCCACATCCAGCTCTGTGCTGAGTAGAGAGTCTGCTGGGGATTCTTTCTCCCTCTCCCCCTGCCCTCCCTCTGCTCGTGCTCTCTAAAATAAATAAATAAATCTTTAAAATATGTGTGTGTGCGCACGGGCGCACACACACACACACCCCCAAGATGATGTGACACAGGAGAAAGTAGACAGCAGTCCAATTTCTTATAATCCCCTAATTCTTCCTTTCTTCCTGGTCGCCACATAGATATGTAATTAGATATACCTCCTCAAACTGGTATAAAGCATCCACACTGAATTATTTATCACACTTTTCCTGGACTCTGAGATGTAATTAAATGATCTTCTTCCAAAGACTACCCTTTTTGAGCTTATACTTAAGCAAAATAATTTAAAGTGCCAAAACAATCTGAAGAATGTATGATATAGTATCAACCAGCTATTGTCTTCCATAGACAAGTTCTTGGAGTTCTTTCCGTCCATATCAAGTTAACCCTCACAGCAATCTCACCAAGTAAGAACAACGAGGATTCTCAATCAGGGATGATTCTGATATTCGACCCTCCCCCAACGCCCAGGGACATCTGGCAACGGCTCCAGACATTTTTCATTTTCAGGCTGATTAGCTGCAACTGGCATCTACAGCTCCAAGATCAAAAACTGCTGTCTATAATCATTCTCCATTTTACTGATGAAGACAAGTTCAGAAAAATAGAGTTTTTGCACGATCCATGTCACCCAAGAAGTAGCAAAGCTGCAATTTAAACCTAAGGTCTAATTCTAGAATCCACAATCATAACCATGATTTATGTAAGATAAAATTATAATAAAGTAAAAAACTAAAATTAAAAAATATATACTAATAGCACCAGAAAATACTAAATACTTAGGGATAAATATAAGCAAAGATGTATAAGAACTGTACACTGAAAACCACAAAATTGTTACTGGAAAGAAACTAAAGACAACCTAAATGAAGGCAGAAATATATGTTCATGGACCAAAGACTCAACACTGCTAAGATGTCACCGCCCCCCCCACTCGCCAAACTGATCTATAGAATCAAGGCAATCCCAATCTAAATAAGCACTTCTTGGTAGAAACTGACAAGCTGATCCTAAAATTCAGAGATATATACAAAGGATTTAGAATAACCAAAAAAAAAAAGTCGAAAACAAAAATGGAGGGCTTAAATCACCTGATTTCAAGAGTTATTAAAGCTACAATAATTAAGACAGTAAAGCATCAAGACAGATGAAGAGATCTATAATCAGTAGAATAGGTCTGAGTCCAGAACAGAATACACAAATATGGTCAATTTTTGACCAAAAAACACCAAAAAAACAAAAAAACAAAAAAACAATTCAGTGGAGAAAGAAGAACCTTTTCTTTTTTTAAGTAGCCTCCACACCCAGCTTAGAGCCCAAAGTGGAATTTGAACTCACAACCCTGAGATCAATACCTGAGCTAAAATCAAGAGTCAGATGCTCAACCGACTGAGCCACGTAGGTGCCACGAGAATAGTCTTTTCTACACAAAGTGCTGGAGGGGCATCTGACTGGCTCAGGGAGTAGAGCATGTTACTCTTGATCTCAAGGTTGTGGGTCTGAGCCCCAAGGTAGGTGCAGAGATTACTTAAAAATAAAATCTTTCAATTAAAAAAAAAGATGAAAAAGTACTGGAAAAATAAACCCATTTGTAAAATAAACTTCCATCAATGTAGTTAATTTATGTGTTTAATATACAAAAATCAGCTCAAAATGGAAAAAGTAAAAGCTAAAACAATCAAAATATCTAGAAGAAAGCTATCTTTGTGAGACTAGTCTGGGCAAAGATTGCTTAGAACCAGCAACGAAAGAAAACTGTGCACAAAAGAAAACTGGTTAACTAGACTTCATCAAATTTAAGAACTTCTGTTCTTTAAAAAATTGCCAAGAAAATGAAAAGACCTTAGCATGTGAAAAACACATGCAAATCATACATCTGATGAAGGACTTGTACCCAAAATACACAAAAGAACTCTCAAAGCAAACCAAGCAATTTTTTAATTGTTGAACCATTTAAATAGACATTTCATCAAAGAAAATCTAGTGATGGCAAAAAATCATAGATGAAAAGACAGATGCTTACCATCATTAGTCATTAGAAAATGCAAATTGAAAAACCATGATACACTACACCACACACCTATTTGAATGCCAAATTATTAAAAAAGATTGGCCATGCCAAGTGTTGACAGTGATGTGGAGAAACTAGCACTGGTGGGAAGAAAAAATGGTAGAGCCACTTTGGGAAACATGTGGCACTTTTCTAAGAAGATATCCTCTCGTCCCACATCTATCTATCCAAGAAAAATGAAAGCATATGCCCATATAAAGACCCATTCACAAATGTTCACCACAGCTTCTTCATAAAAGCCAAAAACTGGAAATAAATGTCCATCAATAAATAACAAATATAAATAAATTGTGGTATATCCATATAATAGGATCCTACTCAGCAATAAAAAGAAATGAAAATACTGATACACTCAAAAAGATGGATAAATATCAAAAATAATAATTGTGCTGAAAGAAGCCAGACACAACAGGATCCATGATGTATGGCTCTTTTATATAAATTCTGGAAAATGCAAACTCATGTACATGATAGTGGATCAGTGGTTGTCTAATAAACAAGGTGGGGGCAACAGGGAAGGACAGTAGGGAAAGATTACAAAGTGACAGGAAAAAAACTTCAGGGGGTAATGGATATGTTCATAATCAAGACTGCAGTGATGGTTTCACAGGTGTATTCATACACCAAAAACTTAACAAATGGGACGCCTGGGCGGCTCAGTTGGCTAAGCGTCTGCCTTTAGCTCAGGTCATGATCCTAGGGTCCTGGGATCAAGACCCACATCAGGCTCCCTGCTCAGCAGCGGAATCACCTTCTCCCTCCTTCCTCCCCCCAAGTTTTTGCTCTCGAATAAATAAATAAATAAATAAATAAATAAATAAATAAATAAATAAATAATAAAAAACACAAACTATCAAATGTGTACAAGTGATTGTACATCAACTGCACCTCAGTAAAGCTGGTAAAAATCCAAAACAAAAAAATGTATGCAAATGGTCTAAAAGAATGAAAACAGTACTAGGAATGTTGAGTTCACATTCAACATCATTTTTTAAATATGCCAATTAAAAAAAATATATATCACTTTTTCGTATCTCATGTAATTCCAAAAGGGTCTGTGGTTGTGTATAATAAAACTAGACTTGTTAATAAAACCATTAAACGAGACAGTAAAACTATCAATTAGAATCTGAGAGAAAGATTTCAACTGATAATTGCAAAAAAGGAAAAGAGAGCCAGCCAGGGGTAAAATCTACCCCTTTCCTGAACTAAAGCTAATTTTAATTTTATTCATTAAAATATCAGGTAATATCACTTTGCATTTCCTAAAATTTAACACAACTTATTTTATATTCCTTCATTTTTTTATCCACTTTGTCCTGTATGTCAGGAGTTTTCTTTTCCATTTTCAAATTCTCTTTCAAATTCTTTCTCACCAATTCAAGCCATTTCTGGAATGAGGCTGAACACCACTGACCCTCTGTGGCAGCCTCCCAGGTATTTGTTTACTGTTTTTGGCCAGCAAGCCATAGTCTGCGAACTCCTGTTGTACGTCCCTTCCATCACTCCAATTCCCACAGCACCACGATTATTTTCATCTGCAAGTCTTCCTCCTAAGCCCCTACTGTCAGGTAACCAACAGAAAGGCATTCTTTTGACTTAAATTCATTCAAGTTCACCCACATACATATTAAAAAAAAAAAAACTTGCTTATCTAGTTTCTAATTTAAATACTAAAAGAAGGAGAAAGGGATTTTAAGTAATTGTGTAAAGGGAACAAAAAATAACGACAACTCTTATACTGAGGTCAAGTGTTCAGAGTCTATTAGGACGAATCTCAATTCACAGTCCAGTTTCTCGCCTACAGACTCAAAAACTAAAAAAAGTAGCTTTTCAGTTTGATAATGAGATGATCTAAACTCATTCACACATTTTAAAGAAATGCACAAGACCAAAGAAATGCATAATATCACCAAATACACTGTAAGAAGTGAAAAAATACTGTATTAAAAATAAGGAAAACACATTAATAACAATTAGAAGTTACAACAGAGAATAAGGTAAAATACAACTGAAACACTATCTTTTGAAGGATAAAAACTTCTCAATTCTTTTATTCATTCATAAATATTTTATGTTATGCATGAAGAAATCAATGTGTTTGGAATAGAAAGCTGGGCAAGAAACAATTTTCCAAAATGGATTTGGCCAATGACCACATGGGCATATGTTCTATATCTACTCTCCAATATCATAGCCACTAGCCACAAGTGACTATTTAAATTAACTTAAATTGAATAAAATTAGAACTTCAGTCCCTCAGTCACAACAGCCAACTTCAAGTGATCAAGAGCAGGCTCAATGGGTACCTGGGTGGCTCAGTCAGTTAAGCATCCGCCTTTGGCTCAGGTCATGATCCCAAGACCCTGGGATCGAGTCCTATTGTCATGCTCCCTGCTCAGCGGACAGTCTGCTTCTCCCTGTCTCCCCCGCCCCCCGACTCATGCTCTCTCTCTCAAATAAATTTTAAAAATCTAAAAAAAAAAAAAAAAAAAAAAAAAAAAAAAAAAAAAGAGCAGGCTCGAGGTTGCCCTACTGGACAGCACAGACACAGAACATCTCCCTCATCACACAAGGCCTGCTGGACAGCCCTGGTTTAAAATACGTTATCTAAGTACCTGTGTCTGCTGACAACATAAAAATGGAATCTTAACATCTTTCTTCAATAGAAAAGTATAAAACGTTAACCACTTGTTTCCTGGAAAGTACCATGTAACAGTTTTTCTACAGAACTATTTACTGTATTAAAAGCTGGGGAGAAAAAAGTCTTCCTAGGTTGACTCACATGGCAAAATAATCATTTTGAATGCTTTCACCATGGCTTTAAAAATTCTATATTTAGGAATTGATCATTTCATCATCCTCCCTTTTCAACCTCCTTATTAACTTTAATACTTCACTGTCCTGAAAAGTGAATAATTCTGATTATCACACAATATTATTTAGACTTCAAAAAGAGGTAATTTTGACACATTCTATAACATCAATGGACTTTGAGGATATTACACTCAGTGAAACCAAAAGTCACAAAAGTCAGTAGTACATGACTCCATTTATCTAAGAAATCTAGGGCGCCTGGCTGACTCCCCAGTTGACAGATCATGCGACTCTTGATCTTGAGGTTATGAGTTCGAGCCCCACGTTGGGTGTAGAGATTACTTAAAACAATAAAACCTTTTAAAAAAAATCTAAAGTTATCAAACTCTTAGAAACAGAAAGGAAATGATGGTGGCCAGGGGGCCACGTAAGTGGGAAGAGCGGAGATGCTGTTTAATGGGTACAGAGAAGCTGCAGTCGTACAAGAGGAAGTTGTAGGGTTGGGTTACACGGCTGTGCGTGTACACACTGCTATACTTTACAGTGAAAATGATTCAGATGGTAAATCTTTGTGGCTTCTTTATAATAAAAGAAATAAATATATATAAATCATTTCTTACAAATGACAAAAAACTGGCTCTAAAGCAAACCTGACAAACTTTTCTAAAGAACACTTCAGGGCGCCTGAGTGGCTCAGTGGGTTAAAGCCGCTGCCTTCGGCTCAGGTCATGATCCCAGGGTCCTGGGATCCAGGCCCGCATCGGGCTCCTTCCTCAGCAGGGAGCCTGCTTCCTCCTCTCTCTCTGCCTGCCTCTCTGCCTACTTGTGATCTGATCTCACCTCTGTGTCAAATAAATAAATAAATAAATAAATAAAATCGTTAAAAAAAAAAAAAACTGGTCTCAGTTAGAATAAGAACCTTCTATGTGAGGGCACCTGGGTGGCTCAGTGGGTTAAAGCTTCTGCCTTCAGCTCAGGTCATGATCTCAGGGTCCTGGGATCGAGGCCCGCATCGGGCTCCCTGCTCGGCAGGAAGCTGCTTCCTCCTCTCTCTCTGCCCGACTCTCTGCCTACTTGTAATCTCTCTCTCTCTCTGTCAAATAAATAAATAAATAAATAACCTTTAAAAAAAATCACATCACAATTGGAAATTTCCCTTAAAAACAGAAACTTAGAAAAAAGCAAAATATTTTCAAACTGATCCACAAATGACACATATTAATATTACTGAGACTGTAACTGCTCAGCAAATTTAGTAAGTCACTATCTGGTAGAGAAAAATCTGAAATATTTTCTAAATGAACTAGTTCTGTACAATCAGATGATACATTTAAAAAAGGAAATGTTTTATTTAAAGAAACATATTTGACCTTGGATCAAGGATCCCTCATAAATATCCATGTGAAAGTCCTAGGGCCAAATACTGGCTGAAGCCCAAGAAAGAGATAACACATAGGACACAAGCCGAAAGAAAAGACCCTTTATGTGACTATTCATTAAGTAATGTCTGGCCTAGTATGTACAAGCATTATACTAAATACATCCCATGAATTCTTATTTAATCTTCACAGTAACCCCATGAGATGGACACCTGAATTAATCCTGTTTTACAAATGAGGAAACTGAGGCATGAGAGGGGTCAGACAACATGCTCGAGATTACACAGTATGGGACTGGACTGAGCAGTCACGCCGGTCACCAAAGCCCATAGCACACTGTCCAGAGCCCATCACAGGTGTTACCTCTTTGCTACCACCTTTATAACTTCCTGTGAAGTAGCCTGCAGTTTCATGACCCCTATTTTCAAAGAGGGAATGGAGGTTCAGGGAGGATAAACCACACCCTCCAGAGTCTCAGGGAGCAGGCAACAGAGCTGGGTCTGCAACCCCAGCGCCTTTCCTCCTCACTGTGCCTGACCTGTGTGCTGGTTTTAAAAATATGTCCCCAAATCATTTATTTATCCATTTGACACAGAGAGAGAGATTACAAGTAGGCTGAGAGGCAGGCAGAGAGAGAGGAGAGAGGAGGAAGCAGGCTCCCTGCTGAGCAGAGAGCCCGATGCGGGCCTCGATCCCAGGACCCTGGGATCATGACCTGAGCCGAAGGCAGCGGCCTCAACCCACTGAGCCACCCAGGCGCCCAAGTCCCCAAATCATTTAATATGCCTCTCTTCAAAGGGCAGAGCCTCCATTCCCCCCTCAGCAGTAGCTCACTTCTCAGACTAAAATATGATGGAGGGGGCAGGTGTGCAAGACTTCCCACAGGAGGTCACGAAAAGCATGGCAGATTCCTCCTTGCTCCCTCAGATCAACACTCTGGATGAAGCCAGCTGACATGTTGTGAGGACACTCAAGGAGAGGTCTACACGGCAAGGAACTGAGGTGTCCTGCCAACAGCCATGTCACTCAGCCAGCTTGGAAGGAGCTCCTCCAGCCCCAGCCAAGCCTTCGAATGTCTGCAACCCTGAGCCAGAACCACCCAGCTCCACTGCTTCCGAATTCCTAACCTCAGAAACTATGCAATGACAAATATCTGTGGTATTAAGCCATGTGGTTTTTTCTTCCCCAGCTTTACTGATGTATAACTAACAAAATTTTAAGATATTTAAAGTGTATATCCAGTGATTAAGTCACTTACATTTTAAGGTAATTTGTCGCAAAGTAATAAATAACTAATAGAGCTAGGAAGGAAAACACAGATCATCTCACAGGTGACCAAGACCCTACAATCAAGAGTGTAGGCTTTGCAGGTCACCTCTTAATAGAACCTGTATGACCTGGACTAAGGGGCAAGTCCTCAGAATCAGTTTTGTCATGTGTAGTATGACAGATAACCTCACTTTAAATACCCTCCCCACTTTACAATAATCTTTCCATTTACTGTACCTCTTAGTCACTATGAGGACTGAAGGGAAGAATGTGTCTGGCACTCAACATGGTGCATGCAATTAAGTAATGTCATGGTTATTAATTTCTTTAATCTGCCCTTAGATGGCAGCCACCCCAGTCTTAATAACCATGCTTCAAAAATTCCCAATTCTCCAGAGGGAACACCTCCATTAGCCATCTAAATTCTCCACTGGTCTTCTTTACTGGTCTTCATTTACTTCATTTGCTCCTCTGTTGCAAAGGACACACATTCAAACAGTCCCTGTCCCTTGGCTTCCAGAGAATAAACTACTAATAACAGGGTTCTCTTCAGGTCTCTGCTAGTGCTGCTACTCCTCCTCCTACCTCTTCAAAATGCGAATTATCCTCACATCGTTCCCTTAATTCTCACAGGGCCTCAGGTGGGACCTTTTTGCAAATGACCCTCTGGCTCCTAAATGTCTTCTTGCCGCTATCTCTCGTCTGAGAAGACAGATGAGATCCCAATTTCTCCAGCTCAACAGCCACATATGAATGTCTCACGAGTACTTAAAACTCAACAAAATCTCTATTTTTTGCCTCCCCTGCTTACTCCTTACATTTTTCCCGTCGTCTCCATGCCCAGCGCTGCTTCTCCTCTTGTGTTCATCGACAGACCAAAATCTTCAAAGTCAGATGATGACATATTCAAAGTCATATGAAAATGCTCCCCCTTCTGCTTTCCACAAATGTGTGAGGTGCTGGGTGCCAGGGATACATGGCAAGCAAGACAAGGCTGCCCCCAGGAGCTCAGAGTCTAGCTGCTTCCAATCTGCTGCCAAGTCCTAATGATTCCACCTGTGCAGACGCACACTCAGTCCCTCTTTTCCATTCCTCCCACAATCACCCAGCCTTGTGCACCAGGATCAGTGCGAGAACATGCAAAAATGTCTCTCCAAATATTCAATCTCTGCCACAGACCTCAATCCATCCTTCACGTAGCTGCCCATTACCTTCAGCAGGTGATCATGCCACTCCTCCTCAAAAATCTGCAAGGGTTCCCACTGCTTACGGGGGGGAAAGTCCAAATTCCCTAACGCTACCTTCATGACTTTTCCACTCAATCACCTTCTGCATCCGGCTGTGCACCCCAGGTATGCACTGAGACATTCAGGACCTCTCACTCTCCCTCACACTCAGGCTTGTTTACCAGCTATTCCCTCGGAATGTCACAGTCTCAATGAAACCCCCCGGGGTACTCATCAGAACTAACTGATGGGCGCCTGGGTGGCTCAGTGGGTTAAAGCCTCTGCCTTCGGCCCAGGTCATGATCTCAGGGTCCTGGGATCGAGGCCCACATCGGGCTCTCTGCTCAGCGGGGAGCCTGCTTCCCCCTCTCTCTCTGCCTGCCTCTCTGCCTCCTTGTGATCTCTCTCCCTCTGTGAAATTAATAAATAAAATCTTTAAAAAAAAAAAAAAAGAACTAACTGAGCCTTCCCTTAATTTCACACAGCACAATGCCTGTACTTCTGTTTGCTATCCACCCTTTCCACTTATTATCACTGCTACTTGTTTATTTGCCTGTCTCTTTGAGTAGGTCATAAATCCCGGGCTGCTGCTAATTAACTTGGCAATCTCGAGTAAGTCATGGCATTATCTGAGGTTCAATTTTCTCATCAGTAAAATGAAGGGGTTAGATTAAGTAATTGCTAAGGAACTCCCAACTCCAAAGTTCCATAAAGATGAGTCTTATTTATCTTTGGAAAAGGAAGCACAGGGGTGCCTGGCGGAATCAATCAGTTAAGCATCCATCCAACTCTTGGTTTCAGCTCAGGCCATGATCTCGAGGTCGTGCGACTGAGCCCAGGTTCAGGTTCCACGCTCATCATCAAGTATGCTCTCCCCCGTCCCTGTGCATGTGCGCTCTCTCTCTAAAATAAATAAATACAGGACATCTGGGTGGTTCAGTCGGTTAAGCGTCTGCCAGTGAAAACAGGCAGAGAAAGACAATTATCACATGGTTTCAGTCATATGAGGAATATAAGGAATAGGGAAAGGAGGGAAAACTGAATGGGAGGAAATCAGAGAGGGAGATAAACTATGAGAGACTCTGGACTCCGGGAAACAAACTGAGGGTTACAGAAGGGAGGGGGGTGGGAGGATGGTAACTGGGCGATGGGGATTAAGGAGGGCAGACGTTGTGGTGTTATACGCAACTGATGAATCACTGAACATTACATCCAAAAATTAACGATGTACTCTAACTTGGCTAACTGCACATAATAATAAAATAAGTATAATCTGTTAGAATTTTCAGGGGTTTTTTTTTGTAACATTGTTCAGGTTTTGGTGTTTTGTTTTTTTTAACAATAGCTTTAGACAGATACAACTCATAGCTATCAAAACAGTTCCCTATTTCCCCTCCTCCCAGACGTAGGAAACCAGTTCTCTATTTTCCATCTCTATGGATTTGCCTCTGGAAATTTCATGTCAATAAGTATCTGGTCATTCATGACTGGCTTCTTTCATTTGGTATACTGTTTTCAAAGTATATCTACAACGTAGTATGTAACAGTAATTTACTGCTTTCATAGCCAAATGATATTCCACCATGTGGATATACTACATTTTGTTTATTCGTTCATTGGTTAATAGATATTTGGGTTATTTCCACCCACCATTATGAGTAATGTTGCTCTTTCAGTTTTAAGTAATAGAAACCCCAACTCAACCTGGCTTACATAACTGCAAGTCCAGCAGGTTCAGACAGAGTTTCAACATCATTTTCAGGACGGAGTCTCTCTCCACCTTTTGGCTAGGCTCTGTTCTCTGTTCATTTGCAGGATCTGCCTGGTGATAAAATGACTTCAATAACCCCACTTAACAACCTCTCAAAGTCAAGCCAAAGAAAGCAAAAGCCCTGTGATGAGCTCTAGGTGGGCTCTAGCTGTGGCTGAAACAGGCGATGTTCCACCCTAGAGTGCGAGGGGAAACGGGAAGAGACCTGAATTACCTGAATCAAAAACAGATAAGGGGTAATCCCCATATAAAACCTGAGGCCTCCTTCCAGTAGGATAAATGGATTCTGGACAGCTGAAAATTTAAAGAGCCCAATTTCAGGCTATTAGAATTAAACGTAAGTACCTGTTAAGCATTTAGTAGAATGCCCAAGACACAAATGCTTAATAAATGTTAGTTGCTCTATTAGCCATTTATGGATATGAGAGATAAACCACAAGAAATCTGATAGAATCGGACACTTAAGGAAAAAAGCCAATCTCATACAGTTCAATGTTCTATCTACTCAGGTCAAAATTGAGACATGTTCAACCATATTTGCTTTTTCATAGTGACATACAAGACTACATCAAAGAGAAGGAATGAGGCTTATTTTCAAAATCTTTAAAAACCTGAGGTTACAGAGTGAAGAATCTCTCCACTTTAAGAGGGATTTCTCTGGTCTTATAGAAACTATGACAGGCAAAGCTGGGAAAGCAAGTCCCTGAGATGAGTAGTGCTGCAAAGCATTCCCCACCCTAAGAACAACACTGCGGCCCAGGCCTAATACCCACCTTTATCCTTCAGTAGCCAAAGTTCTCAACTCCCCTAAGAAATCTTTTCATGGGAAAATGGCACTTTTTTGGCAGGAGGTAAGAGAGTTGTTCTGTTTTAAATATCACTTTGATTTCTTAATCTTAGCTAACAGGAAATTAAAATTCCCTTTACAAAAAGTGGTTTTCAATCTTACCCAAAGTACATTTACTTCATAAAACTAGGGATACTAAATGTTCATTTCCCTCTTAGACTCTGCCTAAAAAGGACTAAAAAGGGGACGCCTGGGTGGCTCAGTCGGTTAAGCATCTGCCTTCAGCTCAGGTCATGATCCCAGGGTCCTGGGACCAAGTCCCACATCAAGCTCCATGCTCAGTGGGGAGTCTGTTTCTTCCTCTGCCCCTCCTCCCACTCATGTGCTATTTCTCTCTCAAATAAACTCTGGAAAAAACAAAAAAAAAAGCATATGGCCTGATTTCAGAGTCATGAGTTCAAGCCCCATGTTGGGTGTAGAGATTACTAAAAAATAAATAAATAAGAACTTTAAAAGAAAAAAAGGATAAGTGTTGGTGGGGATGTGGAGAAAAAGGAACCCTCTTGCACTGTTAGTGGGAATGTAAACTGGTACAGCCACTATAGAAAAAGTACGGAGGTTCCTCAGAAAATTAAAAATAGAAATACCGTTATGATCCAGTAATTCCACTAGAAGGTAAAAGAAAAAAAAGAAAAGAAAAAAAAACACTAATTTGAAGAGATAATGTATGTACCCCTATGTTCACTGCAGCATTACTTATGACAACCAAGATATGGAAGCAACCCAAGTGTCTATCAATGGATAAAGAGATAAAAAAAGATATGGTGTAAGTGCTCATGTGCAAACATAATGGAATATTACTCAGCCATAAAAAAGAACAAGATCTTGCTGTTTGCAATAACACAGATGGACCTAGGGGGTATGATGCAAAGTGAAAAAAGACAGACAAATACCACATGATTTCACTAATACGTGGAATCTAAAAAAACAAATGAACAAACTAAGAAACAAAAAACAGGAACAGATCTACACAGAGAACAAACCAGTAGTTGCCAGAGGGGAGGAAGAATGAAGGAACGGGGAAAAGGGGTGCAGTGGAGAGGGATGTACAGCCTTCTGTCATGGAGTAAGTCGGTCTCAGGGTTGAAAGGTACAGCAGAGGGAATATAAGCAATGGTACTGTGACAGAGTTGTTGAATCACTATACTATACATCTGAAATCAATATAACATGGTGTGTCAACTACAGCTTAATCTTAAAAAGTTTAAGCTCGCCAAAATAAAGGAATGTGTACATTTATATAAGAAATTTTTACAATTCCAAAGCTCACCTTTTTTCCTATTTTAAAAATCTCTAAAATACAACTGAAATATCATAACACTAACAGCTGCCACTTACTGTTTACTATGTGCAGAGTGTGTGTGTGTGTGTGTGTGTGTGTGTCTCACTTAATGCTCTCGTTTACTCTCTGAGAGGTAAGTACTCTTAGCTCTACTTTAGGATGAAGAAATTGAGCTTTAGAAAAATTAAATAAATTATCTAACACCACTGAGAAAAGTGGTCCATTCAAATCTCAAACCCTGGTCAGCTACCTCTGATAGCAATACCAGCATCAGCAAAGAATATCCAAAGGTAAATCAGACTCTGGGGAAGGGAACCCATCACAACTTCTCTGGTAAGTTGGGGAAGTGAAATAGCTCCTTCCAACACCAAGTAATAGACAAAGCCCAGGATCCTCTAAAAAATAAAATTATCTTTGAGTGTCCCTTAACTTGATACAAAGATGCTGCAAGTAGCAGCAGACAGAGTGGAGATGAGGGGAAGAGAACACGCCCGCTCTTACTGGTTGCTATACAAAGGATATTGAAAGCCTCAGCCTTGTAGCTACTAAAAAATAAAACAAAACACAAGTTTTTAAAGCTAAGACAGAAAGTTACACCTTTTTTAAGAACTAACTTACTGAGACACCTGGGTGCCTCATTTGGTTAAGCGACTGCCTTTGGCTCGGGTCATGATCTTGGAGTGCCAGAATCAAGGCCCACGTTGGGCTCCCTGCTCGGTGGGGAATCTGCTTCTCCCTCTGACCCTCCCCCTTCTGGGGCTCTCTCTCTCATTCTCTCTCTCTCAAATAAATAAGTAAAGTCTTTAAAAAAACAACAACAACTATCTTACTATAAACTAAAATTTTCTACCTGAAGTAACTTCCATCCCACTCCCACCATATCAGCACATGACAAAACAGTCCAGACCCATGTGGCAAGTCAACAGTCATCTCCATCCAGGGAAAGAGAATATACTTTTTTTTTTTTTCAGAGAGTAAAGGGAAGAATTAAAAAATAAGGTTCTTGTTGTGCCTGGCTGGCTCAATCAGTATAGTGTGCAACTCCTGATCTTGGGGTCGTGGGCTCAAGCCCCACACTGGGTGTAGACGTTACTTTAAAAAAATAAATAAAATTTTAAAAACAAATAAATAAATAAGGTTCTTGCAATAATCTCTCTTCAGGGGGTTAGAAACTTCACCTTTTTTTTTTTTAAGATTTTATTTATTTATTTGATACAGAGAGAGAGATCACAAGTAGGCAGAGAGGCAGGCAGAGAGAGAGGAGGAAGCAGGCTCCCTGCGGAGCAGAGAGCCCGATTCAGGCCTCGATCCCAGGACCCGAGATCATGACCTGAGCCGAAGGCAGGGGCTTTAACCCACTGAGCCACCCAGGCACCGAAACTTCACCTTCTCTAACGGACCAGAATTGCTTGCCTTTCTGCAGATCAGTTGGTGGTTTTGAAGACCATGGAATCAGAGTCCAGGGCTGTAGGCCCACACTAACCAACCCAGGCACCAAACGGGTAAGTGACTTGAATCAAGTAACCTCAACCCCTCACTGAAGGAGAAAGGAAGAAGAAACGAAGGCTTGAGAAATGTGAAGATATGTCCACGAAGCCGCTGTGGAGAGCCCCACAGGGGATGAGGGGGAAGCTGGGCGGCCAGGACCCCTCACCAGCCAACTCCCCCAGAACTTTCCCCATTTGACATAAAAGAGTTCCCCGTCAAATTTTATTTAAAAAGCATTCTGCCACTGCAAAGTAAGGGTGAACAACACTTGTCCTGCCGCAGTGCACCATGTTCTCAGACCCACAAGCCCTCGCGCGGTGCCTTTCATCTGTGAAGGTCAATTCCACGTTAATGTTCAAGAATGTTCCAAGTAACATTCGGTTACAACCTATTTGGGGATGAAACACATCGTACCTCTTCCTCTAAAAATCTTTCAGTGAGATATTCTAGAAAAAACAAGCAGGAGGACAAGACCCCCCATGTGAGCAGCGGCAGCAGCGAGCTGACGGGGCCCCCTTGGCAGCACCTGTGCTCCGTGGGCACCGAAGCCAGCACCCAGGCACGGGAGCCCCGGGAGCCAGGGAGCCAGGCCGCTGTCCATCTTCTCTCTTCTGCATCTCAAACTTCTGCTCGGGTTAGGAGGTGCCCCTGGCTTGAAGTCTTTCTTTACTCCTTCCCGAACGCTACCTAGTTAACCGGCACAGTTCAGACAGCCCATCCAGAGGCATAGCTACAAATTTTCGGTCCTACAGGGGATACCAGCACCCACACACTCCATGACTAAAGTGAGCAACAGTCATGGGTTACAACATGTCAAAGCTTAAAACATTCAACAACCTCATCTGGCTGTTCCCTCTCCTGCCTGTCGTTTTAGGCCCCACATTTTAAGACCCTGACTTTAGAATTACAATGTCTAAAAATATTTACATTAATTATTGTCCAAGAGATAGCTGAAATAAATGCACCCTGGAATTGATAAATCAATCATTAATTTGATTATTAGCAAAGCAGTGTGGCTACAAAGATATTAAATGTAGAACCGAATTCAAATATCGGGGGCAAAACATTACATAATACATTTTGCAGGATTCATCTAGTAAGGCTCAGAACTCAGCATAAAGTATTATATATCATATATGCCCAAATATATAAAACATGGTCTTCTCCCAAAAATAATCCCATAAAAGAGATAGTTTTCTTATACTCCAGTCCTTACAAAGCGTTTGTTATGATAGATTGCTCTTTCAACTATCATACCGTTAACATAATAAGGGAAAAAATCTTCCAGACAAGAGGAAATGAACAATCAGGATTATGGTACTGCTAGGCTTGATGGCAGGGGACAGAGGATCACTCCCAGAGGAGGTTGGGTCAGAGGAGCTGGTCAGACAGAATGGGGGAGGAGGGATAAGCCACTCTTCACTGACTGAGAACCTTCTGGGGGAACTGGCTGAAATCACTGTAATCAATACTAATTTGGAAGGCTTAGAGACATCAACCCCATAAAATAAATTTAAAAGGAGGCAAGTAAGTTCAAGACGTTTTTGGAATTATTCTGTAAGATGTGACCTCATTAATGCTGTATTCAAGCCTGTTTTTAAAAATTGTTTTAAAAAGCAAGTAAATCATTAAATTGTAATAACAAATGTAATTCCATAAAACAAACAAGGAAAAAAAAACAAAACAAAACAAGTGTCTCATTGTTTTGCAAACAGTTAGCTGTAGCCTGGATCAAATATCCTGTGTGGATTCAAGAATGACTGATGCATCTCAGGTTAGGCTGAAATACATATCAGAGGCTCTCCCTGTACTATTGTCACAGCTTTCCTATAAATTTAATCTTGTTCTAAAAAATGAAGTTTTTAAAGAGACAGGACTTGTAACCACAAGTCCCCAGAGGCCAAGGAACAGGAGAAGCAGAGGAAGGTAGCCAAATGTACTAACTTCTAGTCATAAGACAAATAAGGACGGGAATGTAGTATGATGTAGTGTGATGTAGCACGATGACTATAATCAACACCGCCGCTCAGTACACAGGGAAGTTAAGAAAGTAGATCCAAGGCACACCTTGGTGGCTCAGTCATTAAGCCTCTGCCTTTGGCTCAGGTCATGATCCCAGAGTCCTGGGATCAAGCCCCGAATCAGGCTCCCTGCTTAGTGGGAAACCTGTTTCTCCCTCTCCCACTCCCTCTGCTTGTGTTTCCTCTCTGTCTCTCCCTCTCTCTGTCAAATAAATAAATAAAATCCCTAAAAAGAAAAAAAAGTAGATCCGAGGAGTTCTCATCACAAAGAGAAATTTGTTTCTCTTTTTATTTTATCTTTATGAGAAGATGGATATTAGCTGAACTTATTGTGGCAATCGTTTCACAATAAACATAAACTGGACCATCATGCTGTATACCTTAAACTTACACAGTGATGTATTCAATTACTTCTCAATAAAACTAGGGGGAAAATTAAGTTTTAAAAAACACATACCATGTGCTCTGGAAAACCATTAACTGATTCAAAAGCATTTTTTTAACATGTTTAAAAAACTTTTTTTTATAAATAGATAAAACAAGGAAGGCAGNCTCTGCCTTCGGCTCAGGTCATGATCCCAGGGTCCTGGGATGGAGGCCCACATCAGGCTCTCTGCTCGGCAGGGAGCCTGCTTCCTCCTCTCTCCTCTCTCTCTGCTTGCCTCTCTGCCTACTTGTGATCTTTCTCTCTGTATCAAATAAAAAATAAAAAAATAAAAAAATAAAAAAAATAAAAAAAATTAANTGGAAAACCATTAACTGATTCAAAAGCATTTTTTTAACATGTTTAAAAAACTTTTTTTTATAAATAGATAAAACAAGGAAGGCAGTAATGAATTGCCATAACCAATTACTCAGAGCAATTTCAAGATCCTTATAACTTTAACAGCTTTATTGTGGTATAACTGACGAAGCTGTATATGTTTAAGTCATATATCATGATGATTTGACATATGTATTTTTGTGAAATAATTACCACAATCGGGTTAATTAACACATCCATCACCTTACACAGTTACCATTTTTGTATGTGTAGTGAATCAAAAAGCATTTTTTTTAAGATTTTATTTATTTATTTGACAGAGAGAGATCACAAGTAGGCAGAGAGGCAGGCAGAGAGAGGAGGAAGCAGGCTCCCCGCTGAGCAGGGAGCCCGATGCGGGCCTCCATCCCAGGACCCTGAGATCATGACCTGAGCCGAAGGCAGAGGCTTTAACCCACTGAGCCACCCAGGCGCCCTCAAAAAGCATTTCTAATAGAGTCACTGATGCCACAAATATTAAATGTCTGAATAAAACTGCTTCACAAAACTTAAGAGGAAAAGAGATATTCCTAAATTAATGTATAAATTCACTTGTGAATTTAAATGTATGTGTAATTAACTTTAGAAATTAAATATCGTAAATAAACATTTGACTATTCCATCTACATCTCAGATTTATACATTCAAGTTGTAGAGAATCTTAATCTTCTCACTGGGGAATTAGAAGACTTATAATCAAGAGTGTCTTATATTCAGAAACATAAAGTATCTTACAAAACAACTCAACCTGAAATGTTTCCATGGAGACAGACATACCAAACAAAATAAGTTACCCCCACCAAAACAAAGAAAGAAAAAATTCTCTTCCAAATACCTATCCACACAATTTACTCTAATGCCTCTAGAAGTCTAGACTGTGCTACCTTTAACCTTGGATAATAATGCTCCTGGAATCAATGTAAGCTACAAGCTCAAAAACCTGGCAACTGCAGATAAAGACTTTTTTGGTTTGTTTTTCGGTTGTTGTTGCTTTTTTTTTTTTTTAAAGATTTTATTTATTTATTTGACAGAGAGATCACAGGTAGACAGAGAGGCAGGCAGAGAGAGGAGGAAGCAGGCTCCCCGCTGAGCAGAGAGCCCAGGACCCCGAGATCATGACCTGAGCCGAAGGCAGAGGCTTTAACCCACTGAGCCACCCAGGCGCCCGGTTGTTGTTGCTTTCTTGTTTCTGGTTTTTTGTTTTTTTTTTTTTAAACAGAACACAAGATTTGGTGTCAAAAATCTGGGGGTCTTATTAAACCTTTTTTTTTAACTGAATTTTTTTTTTAAAGATTTCACTTATTTAACAGAGACAGAGAGAGAGAGACAGTGAGAGGAAATACAAGCAAGGGGAGAGGGAGAAGCAAGCTCCCCGCTGAGTAGGGAGCCCGATGATGCAAAGCTCGATCCCAGAACTCTGGGATCATGAACTGAGCCAAAGGCAGACACTTAACAACTGAGCCACTGAGGCACCCCTGGTACATATTTTTAAAGTCACTTTTTTAGGGGTGTCAATAGAGCATGCGACTCTTGATGTTGGATTGTGTGTTCAAGCACCACACTGAGCACAAAGCTTACTTAAAAAAGAAAATCAGGGGCGCCTGGGTGGCTCAGTCGTTGGGTGTCTGCCTTCAGCTCAGGTCATGATCCCAGGGATCCAGCCCCACATCAGGCTCCCTGCCCTGCAGGAAGCCAGCTTTCCCCTCTCCCACTCCCCCTGCTCCTATTTCCTCTCCCGCTGTGTCTCCTTCTGTCACAAATAAATAAAATCTTAAAGAAAAAGAAAATCAAAAATAAATAAAGTCACTTTTTAAAATGTGTTCCTAATTCAAGATTTGTCATTAATCTACAAATTCAATGACCTCAAACCACACAACAAAAGCAAAACTGGGAGAGGGACTTAGAAATAAGGTCTTAATGAATAAATATGCAAGAATTGCCCAAAAAATTCTGAAAACAAGAGTAACAAGGTGTACATGGGAGATGGAAGAGAGCTTCTGGCCCACCACAAAACTGTAAAATGTATCTGAAACTACAGCAATTAAAACAATATGGGACTAGAGCAGACAGAGAAGTGAGTACACTCTACGTGGAAATGCAACACAGTTGGGACAGCTGGATAGGTCACTGAGAAAGAAACGGGACAGCGTGAACACCAGAAGCCTATTAACAGCCAACCTTTCCTGCACTTACCACAGGTCCACAACCCCAGGGGCCAGATGTCACTCCATTCCAGTTTTTTCTAATTTTCCAAAGAAAATACGGTACCTATAGGATGTATTATGTAACATTCCAGCAAGGTCTAAGGAACATGCTTTTTATAACATGCAACCTATAGCCTTCCTCATCTCAGGGAAAGTAGCCATACTCATGCCCAAAGCAAACCTGTCTCTGATCCTTCCCCTTTCTGTCAACTCAGGGTTTCTGCTCCAAAATCCCCCAAGCCAGTACTTTCAACCCCTCCCTTTCTACTGACTCCCTACCATCGGCTTACCTGGTAAGCAGGCTGGGGGTGGGGGTAGGTGGGGGGGATGACCCACTTCTCAAGAACCACTCCCTCAACCTTCTCTCCTTTACACAAAGTTTATGGAAGAAGTAATCTCTTTTTTCTTTTTCTTTTTCTTTTTTTTTTTAAGATTTCTCTATTTATTTGAAGGGGGGGAGCAAAAAGAGAGAGACAAAGTCTTAAGCAGACTCCCTGCTAAGCGTGGAGCCTGAGCAGGGCTCAATCTCACAACCCTGAGATCACGACCTGAGCCAAAACCAAGAGTCCCGCACTTAAAGTGACTGTACCACCACATGTCCCAAGGAGTACTCCTTTTAAAAAAAAAAGACTCCAGGCGCCTGGGTGGCTCAGTGGGTTAAAGCCTCTGCCTTCGGCTCAGGTCATGATCCCAGGGTCCTGGGATGGAGGCCCACATCAGGCTCTCTGCTCAGCAGGGAGCCTGCTTCCTCCTCTCTCCTCTCTCTGCCTGCCTCTCTGCCTACTTGTGATCTCTCTCTCTGTGTCAAATAAATAAATAAAATCTTTAAAAAAAAAAAAAAGACTCCAACGTCCTATCATCCCATTCACTCAGGCAAATCCACTGGTCTAAAAGCACGGGTCTCTAATGACTCCCTAACTGCCAAAATCAAAGGCCAAGATTGTGGCTCGTCTCTTGAACTTTTTTGCAGACTGTGACTCTGGTCTCCGTGAATCACCGTTCTCCTGGTTCTCCTCTCTGGCTCCTCCTTTACCAACCCTATCTGTGGCTTTCTTCTGTTCACACTCAGCACCTTCAACCAGTAGCCACCAATAGCTGTTCCTAACAACTCCCAAAACACATCTCCTACCCACGGCTCTTCCCAGCGCTCTAGCTGCAAACACTAACTAGTATCTCTAACTGGACTCACCCAGATACCTCTAACAGCCGAACCAGAGCCATCATTAGCTTTTCCCAAACTGCCTCTGCGTTTCCCATCTTGAGGGAATGACAACGCCATCCACAAATTTTGCTAATTCAGAAACGGGATTCATCCTAGACCCCTCCCACATTAAACTGGACACTAAATTCAATGAATTCTACTACTTCCTTAATACCCGTCAGTCTCCTGATGCCTCCCCCAATAGCCTCCTGATAGATCTCCTGGCCTCTAAGGCATCCTCCACACAGTGGCTAGAGTAGTATCTCTAAATATCTCAACCTGTGCCTCTTAACAGCTCCCCAGTCCCTTGTCGACTTCCTCAGATGAGCTCCACACCCTGCACCCCAGCCTTTCCTACCTGCTTAACATTCCGGAAATACAAGCATGCCATTTACACCTGCACATGTTTATACCAGCTGCAATGCTGCTTCTGCCTGGAAGGCCCTCACCCTGCCCCCTCTTACTTGGCAAATTACTACTGGCTCTCCAAGAATCAGTTTAATGTAACTCTGAATCTACTAAAAACTACTGAATTGTAGACTTTAAGCAGATGAATTTTATGGTATGTAAATTGTATCTCAATAAAACTGTCATAATTTTCTACAAGAAACAAAAACTTAAAACCCAGTATTTTTTTAAAAGGGAAAAAGACAAAACAAGCACTTCACAAAATAGGAAAGTCAAATGACCAATAAAGATATCAAGAGATGTTCAACACCATCACTCAGAAAAATGCAAAACAGAACCAAAATGAGGTATCAGTATATACTCAAAATAGCCAAAATTAAAAAGAATGACTCTATCAAGTGTGGCAAAAATGTAAAGCAACCAAAGCTATCTTACACTGCTGGTGTGAGAGTAAAGAAGTTCAATCAAAATATCTCATAATAAAGCTGGGGGGAAAATATCTTTGCCCTTAATACTAACACGAAGCATATACTTATTCTGTAACCTAGCAATTCCACTGCAAGGGCTTATCTCCAAGAGAAATGAATGCAAATGTTCACAAAAAGGCATATAAAAGAATGTTTATAGCTGCCTGGTTTAGGTGGTTGACCATCCAACTCTTGGTTTCGGCTCAATTCATGCTCTCAGGGTCGTGGGATCAAGCCCCCAACACCACCCCCTCATGAGGCTCCACACTCAGCAGGGAGTCTGCTTGAAGAGTTTCCCTCTCTACCTCTCCCTCTGCCCCTCCCCTAGCTCACTCTCTCTCTCCCAAATAAATATTAAAAAAAATACTACTATCAGTTATAAACTATATAGTAGTGAGCAGTTCTTTTAAAAGAATGCTGATTCATGGGCACCTGGGTGGCTCAGTGGGTTAAAGCCTCTGCTTTTGGCTCAGGTCATGATCTCAGCGTCCTGGGATCGAGGCCCGCATCGGGCTCTCTGCTCAGCGGGGAGCCTGCTTCCTCCTCTCCTTGTCTCTCTGCCTCACTCTCTGCCTACTTGTAATCTCTCTCTCTGTGTCAAATAAATAAAATCTTTAAAAAAAAAAAAAAGAATGCTTATTCATAATGCTTTATTCATTATGCAGAATTATTACAATGCTTTATTCATAATGATCAAAAACTGAAGAAAAAATACTCATCAACAACAAACTGTGATGTGCTCATTCAATGGAATAGTACAGAGCAGTTAACAGTGAACTACTGGTACCTGTAACAACATGGACAAATCCCACAGAGGCCAGACACAAGAGTATATTCTATGTGAAGTTCAAGAAGAGGTAGGTAATCACTAATGACAGATATGAGCACAATGGTTACCTCGGGGTGGCAAGGTATAGACTGGGGAGAGGCTTGAGGAAGCAACCTTATGAGGTAGGCACTGGAAGGGTGTGTATCTTGATTTGGGTGGTGGTTACAAGGGTACAAATACATGTAAAAATCGTCTAACTGTACACTCAGAATTAGTACCCTTTACTATACATACACATATATACCCTATAACTCAATTATAAAAAAAAACAAAAAATCCACAAGTAGACTAAAATTAACAGTACTGTATTATATACCTGGAAGTTATTAAGAGAGTAGAGCTTAACTGTTATCACCACCAAAAAAAAAAATTATACAAAAGGATGGAGGTGTTAACTAACCTTATTGTGGCAGTCATTTCACGATTTCACGTGCATTAAATTATCATTTTGTACACCTTAAATTTACATGTTATATAGCAATCTTATCTCAATAAAGCCGGAGAAAAAATACGCACAAGTAAAAAGATAATATACCAAAATAACTAGTGGACCTACAACTAATATTTCTTTAAATTGTTCTGTACTGTCTGAATCTTCCACCAAGACCATATTACCTACTTCTAGTCATTAAAAACAAGCTATTTCATTAGAATAACAGTAGTGCTAAAATTAAACAAGGTCTCTTCCTAAAGCCTTCCCTTAGCAATCAAAGTACCACAGCACCTAAATCACAGTGCTTCTCAGTGTCCCACTATGTTCTACTGACCAAGAGACACAGACATCTCTCCTACTCGCCAGTTAGAACTGGGCTTTATCTTAATCTTCTTAGCATACAACACACTGCCTAGCACTAGGAATCTGCTTCATATGTGTTTGTAACATTGAATTGTCTTGTAGTAAACAAAAATATTTACAGAGGAAACAATGTGTAACAAAACAAGAAGTCAAAAATAAGTGGTTACCTTCCATGGGAGGTATTCCAAGGTCACGGTTTGTAAGCTTGAGTTTATACTACAGGAGAGGGTTGAGGCTTAGCCAATAAAAATATCAACTTGCATGACAGCATTCCTAAATTGTCTCACCGGTGATTTACTGACCCAATGCCACCAATACCATGCCAATCATTTCCTGCAGGAGTCAGAACCTCGACCACAGAACACAGACAAGCAATAACCTACAGGATACACCCACCAACAGAAAGTCAAAAGCCCAAAGGATCCAGCACAGAACCATCACCAACAGCACACACACAGGTCACAGATACCCTACAGAGAAAAAAAAAAAGAGAGAGAGAGAGAGGAAAAGACACACATCAAGAGACCAAGTTGTTAACTTGCCAGAAAGTCAAAGTACAAATATAAGTCCTCCAGGGAACATTCTCTTGGATATTTATCTTACAGAAATGGAAACATGTTCACATAAACCTGTACACGAATGTTCAGTAGCTTTATCCTTAAGAATCAAGAACTGGAAACTATCCAAATGTCCATCAAGAGGTCAATGGATAAACAAACTGTGGTACAGTTACACCATGAAATACTATGAAGCAATAAAAAGGAATAAGCTACTGATACACCCAAAAACATGGATCTCCATCAGTTACATACTGTATAACTCTGCCTATGTAACAGCCTCAGAGTCGCGAAATCAGTGCTAGCGAACAGACCAGTGCTTGCCGGGCTGAGGGCAGGGTCTGACTCTGAAAAGGTTAACGAGAGGAAGTCTGTCTGTGGTGATGAAGCAGTTCTGCATCCTAACCCTTGTGATGACTACACTCAGCTAAATGAGTGATCCACCTGAGAAAACAACACACAGAAAGTACAAGTAAAACCCAGTGAAATCTTATATCCATTAACAGCATCGTGGTGGCAATGTCAATTCCCTGGTTTTGGCAATGTTCTATGGTTATGTGAGGTATCAGCACTCGGGGAAGGCTGGATAAAGGGTACACAGGGAACTCAGTACCATTTTTGCAACTTCTTGCGAGTCATAGGATTTCAAAATGAAACGTTTAAATTAAAAAAAAATAAAAGGAGTTGGGGGTACCTGGGGCACACAGTCCATTGGGGGTCCAACTCTTGGTCTTGGATCAGGTTGTGATCTCAAAGTCAAATCAATCCCCGCAAGGAGCTTCATGCTCAGCTTGGAGTCTGCCAGAGAGTCTCTCCCTCTGCCCCTCACCCTGCTCGCAAGCTCTCTCTCTCAAAAATAAATAAGTAGTGTTAAAAATAATTTGACTATAATAATTTAGAGTCAAAAAGTGGAATGTCCATCAATGGATGAATGGATAAATAAAACATGGCATATGAATACAATGTAACACTGTTCTGCACTAAAGAAGTATGAAGTACTAGGAGCCTAGGTGGCTCAGTTGTTTAAGCATCTTCCTTCAGCCCAGGTCATGATCCCACGGTCCTGGGATTGAGCCCCACACTGGGCTCCCTGCTCAGCAGGGAGTCTGCTTCTCCCTCTCCAGCTCCCCCATGCTTGTGTTCCCTCCCTTTCTCTGTCATAAATAAAATCTTTTAAAAAAAAAAAAAGTATGAAGTACTAATACATGCCTAAACATGGATGAACCTTGAAAGCACTATGCTAAGTGAAAGAAACCAGACATAAGACTAATATATTGTATATGATTTATATGAATATACCCAGAATAGGTAAGTTCATAGAGACAGAAAATAAATTGGGAGCAAGGGAGAATGAGGCATGACTGCTAAAAAGTATAGGATTTATTCTTGGGGGGGAGGATGCAAATGTTCTGGAATTAATCGTTATGATGGTTCCACAACATTGCGAATATACTAAAAACCAGCAAATTATACACTTTAAAAGATAAATCTTACAGCATGTGAATTACATCTTAATGAAAAAGTTACATGCATTAAAAGAAAATAAAGATCCTTAAGGAATTTTATACATTTACTCATTCATGCCCCAAAGCAACACTATCCCAAGCCATATGATTTAGTTAATTCTTAAGATTCATGATCGAATTGACATTGTAGTCCTTCCCTGTTGCCTATTACTCACAAAGCAGCTCAATTAATAATTAGCAAACTAAAACTCACTGGAACAATCTGACAAGATCAAAATTTTGAATCAGCTAAGTACAGAAATCTTAATGCTATTCCTGACAATTACAAATTCCATCATACTAAAAAAGTAGCCTACAGGAACTGGCTCAATTCATAAAAGCTCACTGAATGAAACTGAATGAAGAGCCAGCTTGCATATACAAGTAGATGATGACAAAAGTAGATCACAGTACATCAAGCCAGGCCCATCCTGTCACATAATTTAGGTTTGCCAGTCATTGTATTTATAACGGTTTCAAATTAGACCTATTACTCCCTTTTGTCCTCTGGAGAATCAACCAAAAAGCAAAAACACTGGGCATCAGCAGACCTGAAATCTGGTCCAAACACAGGTAATTGTGTGACTATCGCCTCTGTCAGGGCTGACTATAAAAATGAGGACTTCTCCTCAGAAGCGAGCCCCTTCCACCACTTCTGACACCACTGCTTACACCCTGAACCAAGTCACCATGGTTTCCCGCACACAGAAGGCCAGCTCCCAGCTTCTACTTCTCCCCTAACCCTGACAATCCATTCTCCACAGATGGCCAGTGCTCTTTAAAACAGGAACGGGTCCTGTCACTCCCATTGTTAAGCCTCCGGAGGGCCTATAGAGTAGGGCCCTACCCCACTCTCATCCTCCCCTGTCACCATCTTCTCCCGAAGCACTCCAGTGACCCTGACCTTTCGGGTTCTCCAACATTCCTAGCCCATTCCTCCCCAAGTCCTCTGCCAACTCCCATCTCCTCCTCCTCATTCTTGTTTCTGTTCAAATGTCACCTCCTAAGAGAGCTGAATGTGGACTCTAGTCCCAGGCTGCCTATAATCAACCTTGCAGCCAGGCATGTTACTTGCCTATCTGTAAAATGGTGATTAACAACAGCGTCTACCTTAGTGTTGTCACAAGAGTAATAGGCAGTAAAACTATCAGCATGGTGCCTGCCACAGTGTTCAAATGTCACCTATCGCTATTACTTAAGGCATCCCATCTTAACGTCGTCCCTACCTCATACCACCATCTGAAATTGCCATCCTGATTTGTCGCCTTCTTTGGGGTTCTCCCCCAATACCCACAGAATGTAATGTTCATGAGGAGCTTTGTGTTGTTCAAAGCTCTATCACCATCTCCAAGGAAAAGCATGCAAATACCTGTTGAACTCATGAATAAATAAATCATATCAAGCATTCCTTTAGAATGTCTTAATTCAAAGAAGTAAGCAAAAAATGGCATTGCATTTATCAGTTATGTAATTGGGCTGGTCTCCCCTTGTTAATTACCCTGCAGACCAACCAATTTACTTACATTGCCAGGGGGCTTTTCCCTCAAACCTTATCTCATAAATACAGTAGACAATGGAAGAATCTGGAAGGTTAATCTCAGCATAAAAACTGGATATTGTGGATATACACTAATTCTTTATAAACATACCACATAAATCCAAACTGCAGCACACCAAAAAAGACTCTTGGCCATTAGGAAACTCACACTCTGAAATATGAAAATATGAAACACATGCTGACGTAGTTAATTAACTAGAAGTATTTTTCTACCTGTGTGTCTACATATAACATACATACAAACATATAATACATACATATGTGTACACACACACACACACGGCCATTCCCAAAACTGGGGACATGCTTTTTTCAATTCCTTTTTTCATTTCTAAACATGATGCACTATGTGAAAATAAATGCTTCGAATTCAAAGTTGTTTTTAAAACCCAATACCGAGGATCCTAAACGTTACAGTTCTCCTTACTCATGGGCTTAATCTCCCAACATTCAAAGCAAATCCCAAATTTAAGGCCCTGACTTGAAAGCCAGCATTAATTTCATAAAGCATCTCAAAGTACCACATCCATTCCGTTTTAACGTCTTCAGAATTCAATATCAGATTTTTACCCATCAGTTAATAAGTCCTTAATAAGCATTTGTCCATCACTGTAATGATCTTTTAAGGCATTATGAGATCGAGACCCACATTCTGAGAGACCCTGCAAATACTTTCAAGTTAGAGTCCATCTTGAGTGAAGGAATCCTGTCATGAGACACCAGCACGTTAGTAACGCCTCAGGCGGTTTTCACAGAGAGCATGAAATTCGCCAGGCAGAGACCAAGGCGGACAGGAAGGGGGAAAGCCTGCGAAGGCTGCAGGGTGGTCCCCCAAAGGAAACAGAACAAGAAACGGGTCGTGATTCTAAAGAAGATCACGGACTGCCATTCCCTGGAAGACCAAAACCACCACCGAGGACCTCTTGCTCAAAAGGAGGAGGGAAGCCCCAAACCTAGGAGTCGCGACGCTGCACGCCGGCTGGCTTTTTAAAATTAGGAGAAGGAGCGCCGCGGCGGCACTCTGCGGTCTCGGAGCAGCTCTCCAGGAGCGGCTCCTCGGGCGCCGGCCGCTCCCGCTCCGGTCCGCGGCCAGGCTGGAGGTGGCCGGCGGGCGCCACGTTCTGAATAGCACCACCCCATTCATCAAGCCGCCGGCACACCGAGGG
>LNAC01000322.1:1233377-1285378 GCA_002007465.1 Ailurus styani | reverse complement strand
CCCGCGCGCCCCGCACCCACCCACCTGCCCCACCTGTGCAGAAGTGACTCCCCGCCACCACCGCCACTCCCGCCCCTGCCTGCGGCCGGGGCCTCCGCCTCTTGCGCCCCCGCGGCCGGCCCAGGCCTCCGCCCCTCTCGGGCACCCGGCCCGCGCGACCCTCCCTTTCCACGGGCTCTGCCCTACGCACCCCGGCCGACCGCGCCACCCGCCTCTCCATGCGCCCTTCCTCGGCCGGCGCCTCCGCGGGGCTCACACCACCTCTCTTCGCGCGGCCTCTTCTCGCCCTTCGCTCCTCTACATCCTTGCATCCCCATGAGCGCCGCTTCCTCCTCCCCGCCGGGTGTGGAAAGGGCACAGGACCAAGAGCGGGGAAACCTGGGTCCTTCGCTAGCTGTGTGACCTTGGAGAGGTCCTCTCATCTTTCCCCTTTACCTACCCCACAGGAGTGTTTGAGTCAGTAAGGGGAAGACGCAACTGGTATGGAAAGTACGATGAAGTTTTGGCACCTGGATTAAATTAGCCCAGCTCAGTAAACAAGTGTGTAACAGTTAACACAACAACCCCACCAAGTAGTTACTGTCTACATCTTACAGTGAGGGAACGGAGCCCTAAAGAAGCTGAACGGCTTGCCCAGCGATAATTCCAATTTAGGCCTAGCCGTCTCCAACCCCTTTCCACCTACCGTGCTACCTAATAAAGATGGGAATCAAGCTGATAGTGGGACAAAACGATAACTGCAGTGTTCCTTTGGTTGTGTAAATAATTAGTGTTTTGGAAAGATAGCCACCCCGACCATTTCCCCTCTTTGTACAACTATATTCTTAACTCATCAAAGTAACTCGTCTTATTGTGAAGATGCTAAACCCAAAGAACCGAAAGCGCTGCTTAGACTTGAACCTTTTACTTTCTCAACATTTTTTTTTTAAGTTTTTATTTTAATCACCTCCTCGGAGTGCATTTCTTAATCCCCATCACCTACTTCAGCCATCCCCACCCACTTCCCCTCTGGTAACCATCAGGTTGTTCTCTATACTTAAGTACTTACTGAACTTTGTATTTTCAGAAATATAAACCCTACAGAAGAGTTATGAGAAAAATATAAGTGACACCCATATTAACCTATATCCACCAATTTTTAACATTTCATCACATTTGCTTTCCTTGTATGTATATGTGAGTATGGAACTTTCTTTGTTTTGTTTTTGCTGAATCACTGAAGTTTTTGCATTGTTACCCTTTGCCCTCAACATTTCGATAAGTATCTAAGAACAAAGATATTCTATATAATCAGAATTTCATTATCGTTCCAAGAAAATTTAATATTAATATAATATTATTTGTAATCTACAGAGGGCCCATATTCAAATTTTCAAAATGTCCCTTTTAATTGACTTTTTTCCAATCCAGGATACAATAAAAAATCATGCATTACATTTAATTGCCATGTCTTTTTACACTCCTTTAGTCTAGAATATTCCCTGGCTGTTGTTTTTCTTTTATAACATTGACTTCGTTTGAAGAACCCAATTCTACTGTTCTGTAGGATATTCCTCTGTTTGTACTCGTCTGTTCCCTGTTAGATTCAACTTAAATAATTTTGTCAGGTACACTGTATGGGTGATATTGTGCCCATCTCAGTATGTTGCAACAGAAGGGAAATGATGTCAGTTTGTTCCATTATTTGTGACGTTACATTTAATCATTTTTCTACGTAAAGCTAGTTTTTTTTTCTTTTCTGTTTAAAAAAGTAGTCTATGTAAAAAATGGGTAAAGGACTTGAATATACCTTTCTCTGAAGATACACAAATGGCCAACAGGCACATGAAAAGATGTTCAACATCATTACAGAAATACAAAGCAAAACCACAGTGAGGGGTACCTGGGTGGCTCAGTTGGTTAAGCAACTGCCTTGGGCTCACGTCATGATTTCAGGGGCCTGGATTGAGCCCCGCATCAGGCTCCCTGCTCAGCAGGGAGTCTGCTTCTTCCTCTCACTCTCCCTCTGTGCTCTCTTGCTCTATCTTTCAAATAAATTAAATCTTAAACACACACACACACACACACACACACACACACACACACTGAGATACCCCTTCACACCTACTAGGATGACTATATTTCTTTTTTAGAATGGAAAATGAGGGGCACCTAGGTGGCTCAGATGGTTAAGCTTCAGACCCTTGGTTTCGGCTTAGGTCATGAACTCATGAGTCCTGAGATCAAGCCCCACGTGGAGCCCCATGGGCTCCATGCTGAGTGGGGAGCCAGTTGAGATTCTCTGCCCCTCCCCTGACTCACACTCTCTCTCTCAAATAAATAAATCTTTAAAAGTAAATAATTAAATGGAAAATAAGTGTTGGCAAGGATATAGAGATATTAGAATCCTTGTACATTGCTGGTGGGAATGTAAAATGGTGCAGTCACTGTGGAAAACAGTCTCACAGTTCCTCAAAGAGCTAAACATAGAATTATCAGCAGTTCCACCCCTAGGTATATATCCAATATAATTCCAAACAGGTACTCAAATCCTTGTACACAAATGTACACAGCAGTACTAATTATGGTAGCCAAAACGTTAGAAACAACCCAAATATCCATCAACACATGAATAGATAAACAAATCATGGTATACACATACAATGAAATATTTTTCAGCCATAAAAAGAATGAAGAAAAGAATGCAAAAGAATAATACAGGGGCACCTGGATGGCTCAGTTGTTAAGCATCTGCCTTTGGCTCGGGTCATGATCCCAGGGTCCTGGGATGGAGCCTGGAGTCAGGCTCCCTGCTCAGCAGGAAACCTGCTTCTCTCTCTCCCACTCCCCTAGCTTGTGTTCCCTCTCGCTGTGTTTGTCAAATAAATAAATAAAATATTTACAAAAAGGAACGATACATGCTACAATATGGATGAACCTCAAAACATTATGCCAAGTGAAAAAAGCCAGACACAGAAGGTCTGTTTTGTATTGTATGATTCCATTTATATGAAACGTCTAGAATAAGCAAATCCACAGAAAGCAGAGTGGTGGCCAGTGGCTGGGGGTGAGGGTAAATGAGGAGCAACAGCTTCGTGGGTACGAAATTTTATTTTGTAGTGATGAAAATGTTTTGGAGCCAGAAAGAGGAGGTGGTAACACAATGCTGTGAAGGTATAAATGCCACTGAATTTTGTCCTCTGAATTTATTAATTTCATGTTCTGTGAATTTCACCTCAATTTTACAAAACAAAAAGTCCTGTGGGGGTAATACTCTGAAACTCTGGGAGTATCTCGCCCCGAGAATCTTCCACTCTGTGGGTTAGCATCTATTGATGAGGCTTGCCTGAATCAATTATTACTATCAGGGTTGTAGAAGAATGACACTGTAATCCCGTCACTCCACGTGTTCCACCTGTGGGAATTAGGTGACGTTCTTATATAAGGAAGACCTTTTATTTCTCGCCCCTCCTTGGCTCTCTGTTTTCAGCTTGTTTTTTGCCTTTGTTTTTGGTATTGATACTGACAGTAACTTCTGTCACTTTGATCCTACATGTCCCAATAGATTTTTGAGCACCTCTTCACATTCTGGCACAAGATGTTACAGGAAACCTCGTACTTTCCTTGACCTTGTCTCAAAACCAGCATGTGTCCAGTCTTAGCTCCTTCTGGAAGGTGATTAGAAGCTTAGAAGCCAAAGAAATGTGAATCTGAAACCAATTTCTTTTATTATTTTTAACAGCTTTATTGAGATTTAATTCACATATTGTACAATTCACCCACTTAAAGTGCAAAATTCAATGGTTTTTAGTACATTCACATGGTTGTGCAACCACCACCACAATCTAATTTAAAAATTTTTTTTCACCCCTAAAAGAAACTCCATACTCATTAGTAGTGACTCCCCATTTCCCCCATCCTTCCCTGCCCAAGCCCAGGGCAACCACTAATCTCCTTTCTCTCTATAGACTTGCCCATTCTGGACAGATCATATAAATGAAATCATACAATAAGTGGCCTTTTGTGACTGGCTTCTTTCACATAATGTTGAAACCAATTTCTGCTACTAATTTCTCCATAACCTTGAACAAGTTACTTAATTACAACATCTGGAAAATGGTAATAATATCAACACCAATCCTCCTAGATCAATATGATAATCAAATAAAATAAGTATTCATTATTAACTATCATTAATGTTAGGTGGGAGACACAGACCTAATCTGCATGCTGGATCTTTTGAATTCATTTGTTCAACAAATAATTATCAAATACTTATTAATGTAGCATTATTCTACATATTGAGTCTACAGCACTGACCAAAACACACAAAAATCTCCCTCCTGCGTGGAGCTTACATTCTACCGCCAGAAGCAGAAAGTAAACAAAATAAATATGTGAATTATTACTATGATTACTAGATGGCAGTAGCATCTATAAAAAGAAAAAAACAACAACAAAATGAAAAACAAAAAAATACCAACCTTTTGGGGAGGTGGGTTTTTTTTTTAAGAGTTTTTTTTTAAAGATTTTATTTTATTTTTTATTTATTTGACAGAGAGGTGAGAGGAAGCACAAGCATGGGGAGCAGGAGAAAGAGAAGCAGGGTCCCTGCTGAGCAAGAAACCCGATGTGGGACTCAATCCCAGGCCCCCAGGATCATGACTTGAGCCCAAGGCAGATGCTTAACTGACTGAGTCACCCAAGCACCCCTAGGGAGGTGTTAAAGAAAGGTCTCACTGAGGGGCACCTGGGTGGCTCAGTCAGTTAAGCATCTGCCTTCAGCTCAGGTCATGATCTCAGGGTTCCGGAATCAAGCCTGGAGTTGGGCTCCCTGCTGACCAGGGAGTCTGCCTGTCCCTCCCCCTCCCCCACTGCCCTTCCTCCTGCTCCTGCTTGTGCTCTCTCAAATAAATAAATAAAGCTTTAAAAAAAAAAAGGTCTCATGGAGAAGGTAACAATTAAAGACCTAAGGTGATCTTGTCAATCTTTTTATGTCTATAAATTAGGAGAGAACTACATTTGCCACCTAGAACATCTATGAATTGCTTTGAATTTATTGAATTAAAATACACCAACTTAATTATCAATTAATAAATTTACACAGACTATATTAGGTGCTTACAGAAAGAATTATAAATTATAAACCTAGTCTCTACAAATTTAAAAATTAAAAATTCCGGGGCACATGGCTAGTTCAGTGGGTAGAGCACGCGACTCAATCTCAGGGTCAGTTGTGAGTTCAAGCCTTGTACTGGGTTGTGGAGCCTACTGAAAAAAAAATTTTTTTAATAAAAATGGAAAATTTCTTTGAGATGCATCATAATTTCGGATGACATTTTAAAGGAAATTAGAAAAAGAAACAAAGACAGTATAAGTATTTTTTAAAAAATTTTTTTAAAGCTCTATGCCCAACACAGGGTTTGAACTCACAACCCTGAGTATAAATTTAATTACTCTATTCTACCATTATTTATTGCTAATAAATCTAATTCTGAGAATATTATAATTAAGAACCAGAAGTATTAGAACTGGATATATTTTGTTCTCTGTAGCAGTCCAAAGGAAGTGAGAAGAGCAGTATATATGCATTTTCCCCCCAACCTAGCACAAAAGAATTCAAGGTGAACCTTTCGTGTTAATTTTTATTAAACATAAGAGAAAATTACAGAATGCCGTAAACCCAATTACACACTAACATTTCTAAGTAGAGCTATTAAATCATGCCGTATCTTAGAAGGTATATTTAGTATGTCATAGAATTAGAAACAGACAGGAGAGGTCATACAACCTACCTTTGGGCCTTTACCAGATGAGAACTAGCCTCTTTCTAAAGGCTCTCCAATGCTTTGACATTTCTGGGAAAGTTTCTTTAGATCTAATTTATACCTCCTGTTATGAAGCTTAAGCCTGTCTCTTATTATTACAGCATATTTCTCAGTGGCATTAGTGCCATTAAAGCAGCAATTTAACCCAGAAGTTAGTGCACAGAGTAGTAGAGTCAGACTGGCAGAGTTCAAATGCTAGTTTCACCATTTACTAGGTAAACCTCGGGCTGGGTAACTGGGGCAAGTTACTCAGTTTCTCTGTGCCGCAGTTTCCTGAGTTGCAAAATGAGGATAGTAATATTAACTACCTTATATACTTGTGAGGGTTCAACCAGTTGTTTCATATAAAATGCTTAGAGAAGGATCTAATTGTTCAATAAATATTAGCTGTTCTTATGGATATGCATATCAAGACATGTCTCATTAATCTATTGCTACAAAACAAATTTCTCCCAAATCTAGCAACTTAAAACAACAAACATTTATTATCTCACGATTTCTGTGGTCCAGGACTTTGGGAGCTGTTTGGCTGGAGAGTGAAGTTGTCACCTGGGGCTGCCGTCATCTGGAAGCTTGAGGGAGGCTGAAAGATCTGTTACCAAGATGGCTCACTCACATGGCTGTTAGCAGGAGGCCTCAGATCCTCACTGGCTCTTTCAAGGAGGCCTCACTTCCTCCACCTGGATCTTTCCGTAGGGCGACCTGAGTGTCTGGCTTCCCCCAGAGAGCAAGGAAGAAACTTCACTGCCTTTTGTGACGTACGCTTAGAAGTCACAATCCATCATTTTCACCACATTCTATCCATGAGACGCAAGTTCAGCCCATGCTCAGAGGAGGGGCATGAAACCACTTCTTGAAGGGAAGAGTGGCAGACAATATGCGGACGTATTTTTTAAACCACCACAAGGGGTCCTTCCTTCTTTCTTTTAGCGCCTCTGATTTGCAAGCGAGAATCCTTACAGACCCCTCATTTGGCTATGGTCTAAGCAGTAGAAATGAAAGAGAATTTTCAGTCCAATGTTCACATTAAATAAAGAAAAGGGAATGTAGTCTAGATTATCTAGGGAAAATCAACAATAGTAACAGATGCATTATAAATAAAATGCCTACTGTATATAAGACTCTTACATAAGCCAGTTAAAAATGGCTCCTAAAGATCTGTCCAGGGCTCTATTAGTAGGGATTTAGAATACTGACTAATATGCCGGCACATATCTAAACAAGTTAGATGGCCTGACCATAATAAACTATGCTGAACTCTCGCAACCTGGGCCCCAATTCTTTCAAGCATTTGGACATGAACAGAGTCATGAGAGAATACTTGTTTCCCAAATACATGAACACTCTGAGTGTAAGAATTTTGTTTTCCATTTAATGGTAACTGATTTAAAAATCCGATATAAAAATTTTTTTAAGATTTTATTTATTTATTTGACGGAGAGAGACACAGTGAGAGAGGGAACCCAAGCAGAGGGAGTGGGAGAGGGAGAAGCAGGCTTCCTGTGGAGCAGGGATAATGACCTGAGCTGAAGGCAGACGCTTAACGACTGAGCCACCCAGTCGCCCCAAAAATCTAATATAAAATCTAATCTAAAAATAAACTGAATATGATTTTTCTCACAATTAAACATGAATTCCATCCTAGCATAATTCACAGTTGTTCAAAAATGTGTATTTATGACTTTCAGGTACATAGAGGCATTGTGTGTGGAGATAAAATATACTTTATCATTAAGAAACAGCTTTCTAGGGGCACCTGGGTGCCTCAGTCGGTTAAGTGTCTGACTCTTGGTTTCAGCTTAGATCATGATCTCAGGGTTGTAAGATCAAGCCCTGTATCGGGCTCTGTGCTCAGCGTGGGGTCACCTTAAGATTCCCTCTTCCCCTCCCACTTGTGATCTCTCTCTAAAATAAATAAATAAAGCTTTAAAAAAAAATGGCTTTATAGCTGGGGTGCCTGGCTGGCTCAGTCAGTGGAGCATGTGACTCTTGATCTCAAGGTTGTAAATTCACATTTGGGTATAGAGACTATCTAAAAACAAATTTTTTTTTTCAGTTTCTAAGGCAGGGGTGGGACAGAGAGGGAGAGAGAATCCAGCAGGCTCTATGCCCAGCACAGAGTCCAACTTGGGACTTAATCTCACAACCCCAAGATTGTGACCCCAGCTGAAATCAAGAGCTGGATGCTTAACTGACTGAGCCACCCAGGCACCCCATAAAAATAAAATCTTAAAAAAAAGAACCACACAACTTGATAGTCCTCCTGATTATAGTGTTCAATTATACTTATTTGAGGGGCACCTGGGTGGCTCAGTCCGCTAAGTGTCTGCCTTCTGGCTCAGGTCATGATCCCAGGGTCCTGGGATCGAGCCCCATGTCTGACTCTCTGCTAGCAGGAAGCCTACTTCTCCCTCTCACTCACCCTCTGTGCTGCCTCTCTCAAAGAAATATCATTTAAAAAAACAATGTTGAACACTCCCAATACCTCCTGAAAGCCCCTTCATCCCTCCTCAGTCTCTACTCCCACCCAGGTAACCTCTATTTTAATTACTAACCCTGCTGATTAATGCTGCCCAGTTTTTAGGTTTAAGGAAATGAAATCACACACTTGGCCTTTGCATCTGGTTTCTTTTGCTGGACCTCACATGTGTGAGACTGAGCTGTGTGTTACATGCAGTAATACTTTCAATGTTCCACTTTGAGTGTTCCATTTTGTGAATATACCACTTGTTTTTTGAATCCACTGGTGCCGGGCGCCTGGGTGGCTCAGTGGGTTAAAGCCTCTGCCTTCGGCTCAGGTCATGATCTCAGGGTCCTGGGATGGAGGTCTGCATCGGGCTCTCTGCTCAGCAGGGAGCCTGCTTCCTCCTCTCCCTGTCTCTCTGCCTGCCTCTCTGCCTACTTGTAATCTCTCTCTCTGTGTCAAATAAATAAATAAAATCTTTTAAAAAAATAAATAAATCCACTGGTGCCATTTACTTATTTATTTTTTTTAAGATTTTGTTTTAAAGTAATCTCTGAGAACAACTCTGAGAACAAGAGTCACATGGTCTACTAACCGAGTCGGTCAGGTACTGGCACCATCTATTAAACTACCATGTCTTGGTGCGCCTGGGTGGCTCAGTCAGTTAAGCGTCCTACTCTTGATATCAGCTCAGGTCAGGATCTGCTCAGGTCGTGAGACTGAGCCACACCTCAAGCTCCGCACTGGGCATGGGGCTTGCTTAAGATTCTCTCTCTTCCCCTCCCTCTGTCCCTCCCTACTACTCTCTCTCTCTCTCAAAAAAAAAAAAAAAGGTGGGGGGCCCTGAGGGACTCAGTTGGTTAACCATCTGCCTTCAGCTTGGGTCATGATCCCAGAGTCCTCGGATCGAGCCCCAAGTTGGGCTCCCTGCTCGGTGGGGAGTCTGCTTTTCCCTCTCTCTCTGCCCGCCCCTCATATGTGCTCTATCTCTCAAATAAATAAAATCTTAAAAAAAAAAAAAAAGCAAAACAGAAAAACAAGTACTGTGTCTTAACCCCAAACTTGCCCTTCTAGTCTCAGCTTTGTTATGAGGCGGCTGTGACTCCACCAACAGACTACAATTAGTTCTGCCAGGTGGGGGCGCTAGAGGGAGCCTGCAGCCTGGAGCCTGGAAAGGGAGACAGAGCTTACCCCTTCCTGTTGGCTGGCAGGTCCTGTCACCATCATCTCTTCACAGCAGCAGTGGGTTCCAGTCTCAAGTTTTATCGTGTGCCTCAAAGCAGCCTCATGCTGTCCCCTCAGAACGACAATCAATGCCAGGCAATACGACCTCCTCAGACCTCCGGGTCCCAGCCCCCTCGTCCAAGCTTCTCAGGTGGGATACCCCAGCTCTGCACTCTGTTCCCCAGCTGTAGAGATGGGGGCTGATGCCTGCATTATCACTGTCTTACCACGGTGGTCCCCTTTATCCTTTTTTAGTTCTCCAGTACCTGTTCAACCAAATGATGCCTTATATTCATTTTGCTGTTGTTGTTAAAGTGGCTGATCTAACTGCAACAACAAAGTAATTTCTGTTTTCTCTCTAGACTGTAACGGTCACATGATTCTACCAGCAACGGTGGTTCCGTGGTCTCCAGTCTGGGCTATGAATGTTCTGGTTTCTGTCTTGTGGTGACTCTGTGTATATACCTAGAAAATGGAATTGCTAAGTCATACGGTACGTATGTGTGTGTTCACTTTCAGCAGACACCGCAAAAGATTTTCCCAAACGGTTGCCGCAGTAACTGCATTGATTTCAAGGCATTCCCCCCGGATCTCACACCTGATTCTCAGAACTTTGAAAAGTCATTAAGTCCCACACTCTTGTAATTTACTCTCTACGACAGGATTTTTATGTTGCAATGCTAAAGAAAACTAGGCTCTGTTGCTTAAAGAGGGATTGTTGTCCCTAATTCCTCTTGGAGTGCCTGGCATATAGTAGGTGGTTTTGAATAAATAAGAAGAATAAAAGGAAATTTAAATCTGTCCCTTTGTACAGTTGACTTAACGTGAAACAGTAATGTAAACCGAGGCAGTCCTATCCCAGGGCACACTCAGTGCCCCGACAACACATCCCCCGGGGCAGCTGTAGATACACAGGCCTCGGTTTCCACCAGCTGCTTCTACTGTCCTGCAAGACCCATTTCACGCCTCACAGTCTGCTTAAATGATTTGATAGANGGGGGGGGGGGGGGGGGGGGGGGTAGGGGCTGCTTATGGGCTGGGACGCCCTGTGTCTGGTACATCAGTCTCACTGCTTAAACCCTCTCCCAGGGGCATCCAGGTGGCTCAGTTGGTTAGGCATCTGCCTTTGGCTCAGGTCATGATCCCAGAGTCATGGGATCAAGCTATTGGCTTCCTGCTCAGCAGGGAGTCTGCTTCTCCCTCTCCCTCTGTCTGCTGCTCCTCCTCCTTGTGCACTCTGTCAAATAAATAAATAAATAAAATCTTAAAAAAAAATTTTTTTTAAGTAAGCTTTACACCCAACGTGGTGCTTGACCTCACAACCTTGAGATCAAGAATCACACACTCCACCAACTTGAAGCAGCCAGGCGCACCCGTTCTCATAAATCTTTAATGGAGATCCCAAACTGAATTGAATCCCCTGGAGATTTATTCTTAGAGGGACTCAGACTTCAGGGTGTTCCCCTCAAACCTCCTCAATGTCTTAAGAATCACCTATACAAGCCCCAAGGCAAACAACCCACATCTGCAGACCCCACCTGAAACCTTTACAAGCCGAACTCTGAAGAACCAATGGGTTCCTAGCACCTAATTATTATAAAATATTATAAAATAACCTTTTTAGAAGTAATCTCTACACCCAATGTGAGGCTGGAACTCACAACCCCAAGATCAAGAGTCAGAAGTTCCACCTACTGAGCCAGTCAGGCGTCATGAAATCATCTTCATGTGCTCTAGAACACAATTTCCAATTGCATAAATCTGTTTTTATATAATATAGGATTGTTAGAGTGATATTCTTCTGACTTTACAGGTCATATAAACTTATTGAGTTTCTATTAATAGTCAAAACAATCCATAAAGTGGGGATTTTTCATTTCGCAAACTGGTGAGGAAGCAGATATACCTAACTAGGAATTAAAGACAATGGTATTGGGATGCCTGGGTCGCTCAGTCGGTTCAGTGTCTGTCTTCAGCTCAGGGCATGGTCCTGGGATCCTGGGATCAAGCCCCTGGTTGAGGCTCCCTGCTCAGCAGGGAGCCTGCTTCTCCCTCTCCCTCTCCGTCTGCCCCTCCCCCCAGCTTGTGCTCTCTCTGTCGTGAGATTGAGCCCCTGCATCAAGCTCCATGTTGGGCATGGAACCTGCTTAAGCTTCTCTCTCTCTCTCTCCCCATCCCTCTGCCCCTCCCCCCACCACCCCTGGGCACTCTAAATAAATAAATAATAAATAAATAAATAAAATAAAGACAATGGTATTTTTGAATCTCTGGATATGTAAGGCATGTTTCTGTGACTCATCACAGTGAGTGACATATAGCAAATGTATGTCTCTTCTCATGTACTTGTCACCAGAGAGGAAGCCAACGTGTTCTGTTGTCATTGTGCAAGGTGATGTAAGGACCTCCTATTTCTGAGTCCTCAGGCATTTTTTCAGGTCTCATTCTTGCCTTCTCCTTTCCCCTTCCTGTCTAATGCTAGATTCACACACAACCAACACCTAAAGAATCTGATCCTCACAAGTTGAGAATGACCTCAGTTGTCTACTGCTGCATAAAAACAAAACTAAACTAAACTAAAATTAGTAGCTTACAACAAAGATTTATTATTTCTTGAGATGCTGTGTGTTCACTGGATGGTTCTTCTGGTCTCATCTGGGTTCACTCATGCTGTTGCATCCATCCAGCGGGTGAGCTAGAGCTGGAGAGCCCAAGATGACCCCATCCCTATATCTGAGGCCTTGAACAGACCAGAAGGCTGGGAACTCTCTCTCTCCATGAAGTCCTTCGTCATTAACTGGTCTAGCTCAGCTTCTTAGGATGGGAAGGCTCAAAAGATTGAAGGCACAAGCTGTGTAGGCTTCAGAAAACTCGCAGAACATCATTTCCACAATATTCGATTGCGTTAAGCAAATCCTAAGGCCAGATTGATTGCAAGAGGCAATGACACCAAGGGTGTGAATTTAGTTAGGAAGGTGTGTTTCACCAGGGGCACTTTATAGTAGTCAACCATGGGTGTGTGTGTGTATACGTGTGTGTGCACACACGTGTGTGTGTCTGTGTGTGTGTGTGTCTGTAAAATACCAAGGACTTCATTTGAGGCATGCTTGCCAATGCACTTAAACCTCTGCAAGGTCAATCTGTCAACAGTTTCACTTTGTGGAGCAACCACAAGGAACAAAGTAATAGCCTTGGAATGTACATTACATTTATCTTGCAATTTCTGGCTAAAAGAATGCTTTCAGATCCATTAAAAAAATTCTTTCAAATCCACCTGGTAAACTAGGTAAAGGTGCATGTCCCTGTGGTATAACAGGACATACATTTGGTATTTGATCCCAGTTCCTGGCTCAGAGCTTCTAAAACCTTTGAGATTTCCTGAGTAATAGAAGGGTCTTTGGTTTTTCATGATGAACCCATTTACATCACACAGTGCCAACTTAGGGCGAAGTTTCTAGAAAGCCTCAAGGTAAGACTGGTCACCAGAAAGACCAAGTGATGAGAGGATTGAAAGTACTCAGCCCCACCCCTCACCTCCTTGGAGGGAAGGATGGCTGAAGATTGAGCTCTTGAAGATAGAACGTCTTGAACAAAATCTGAACTTCCAAGATGGTAAAGCATCAAGGTGCTGGGAGGGTGGTGTGACCACAGGGAGTAGGGAAGCTCTGTGCACCCCACCACCCGAACCTTGCCCTATGCCTCACTTCTGTTTGGCTCCTCCTGAGTTGTATCCTTGATAATAAACCAGTAAAATGACCTCCTGAATTCTCCGAGCCATTCTAGCAAGTTATCAAACCTGAGAAGGGGGTTGTGGTGACCCCTCTTTTATGGCCAGTCACTCAGAAGCATGGGTGATGTCTCTAAGACTTGCAACTGGTCCTAAAGCTGGAGGGGGGCAGTTTTGTTGGGTCTACGCTAACCCCAGGTAGTTAGCATCAGAACCGAAGTGAATTGTTGAACACCCCCTGCGTGTCCCAAGAAACAGAGGATTGGTTGTCAGTGTTGGAAAACACTCCAGAAGTCCCATTTTGCAGTAGGTAGGAGAGCTAAGACACACACAATCTTTTGACCCAACATATACTTTCCGTCCACTTTGGTCCTCCTCTTTAAAAATAAAACATTATTGGGGCGTGTGGGTGGCTCAATGCGTTAAGCCTCTGCCTTTGGCTCAGGTCATGATCTCAGGGTCCTGGGATTAAGCCCCGAGTCGGGCTCCCTGCTCAACAGGGAGCCTGCTTCCCCCTCTCTCTCTGCCTGCCTCTCTGCCTACTTGTGATCTCTCTCTCTCTGTCAATTAAATAAAAATCTTTAAAAATTTTAAAAAATAAATGAATAAAAATAAAACATTATTTTGGGGCTTCTGGGTGGTGCAGTGGGTTGAGTGTCTGACTCCTGGTTTCGGCTCAGGTTGTGATCTCAGGATCATGAGGTCGAGCCCCGCATCAGGCTCCCAGCTCAGCAGAGAGTCTGCTTCTCCCTCTCCCTCTGCCTGATGCTCCGCCTGCTTGTATGCTCTTTCTCTCTGTCAAATAAATAAATAAAATCTTTAAAAAATTATTTCGTAAATCAGAAGAAATTACCCAATGCCCTCTGCATATGTGTAAAAGAACTAGAGACCATTAAACCTAAAACCAAAAGAGAAAAAAATGAACAGCAGAAGTTCTCGTGATAGCCACACCAATAGGCAGACTCTCCCGTTGCAGCAAATATTTCTGGAAGGAATCAAAGCTTATAACCCAATCCAAAGTTCCAAGGAGAAAACTGAGTTGACAGTCATATATTTATATACATGTACACATAGCACCACTAGAAACAAGATATCTAAACTGTCTGAAAACAAATAAACTGAATATCATGACAGCAAACATATCTGCTAATAGTTCCTGGCAAGCGTTAAAATCAGTTTAGAGCAGACAGTGGTGCTGGACGTGTCCAGAAAGTGAGTTATGCTGAGATATATAAAACCGAAAAAACAAAAACAAAAACAAAAACAAAACCAAAACAAAACAAAACTTCCTACAATATATTCAGTGGGACAAGGTCTGAAAAATAGACCAGTATCTTCTCAAAAGTACAAATAGGTAGTTCCGTAATGACAAGCTACAATTAGAATATCATCCTGCGTGTTAACTTCTAAAAGCAATTTGGGAGCCCCTGTCATTTGCAGCACCTTGGACAGAGGATTAGCTGGTTCCCAAAAGCCTCCTCAGCCTTCTGGGGCTCTTGTTCAGGATTCTATCTCAGACCTACCCCATGAACTCTGAACTTGTTACTTCGATTCTTCGTTTTGGAATAATATTGTCTCTAAATAGTTGTTCTCCTACATCATTTTGCTCAGCTATATAAAATTACGATTTTGGGAGGCACCTGGGTGGCTCAGTCGTTAAGCATCTGCCTTCAGCTCAGGTCATGATCCCAGGGTCCTGGGATCAAGGCCCATGTCAGGCTCCCCGCTCAGCGGGAAGCCTGCTTCTCCCTCTCCCACTCCACTCACCCTGCTTGTGTTCCTTCTCTTGCTGTGTCTCTCTCTGTCAAATAAATAAGTAAAATCTTTTTTAAAATTTATGATTTAAAAAAATATATATAAATGTGTAATCTAGGGAAAAAAGGTAAAAATATTTTCATACATAAGGCACAAGATTACTGCAATACCTTTCACTAGTTAACCAGTCTGCTAACACAGCTTTGCTCGCTACAAACGTCCTATGCTACTAACACTATAGCTGCACTTCCCTCATCTCCTGCTTCAGACTGGTCACTGCTAGTTACTCTTTTTTTTTTTTTTTAAGATTTTATTTATTTATCTGACAGAGAGACACAGTGAGAGAGAAGGAACACAAGCAGAGGGAGCGGGAGAGGAAGAACCAGACTTCCCACCAAGCAGGGAGTCCAATTCGGGGCTCTATCTCAGGACCCTGGGATCACAACCTGAGCGGAAGGCAGATGCTTAACTGACTGAGCCACCCAGGGGTCCCTCTTGATACTCTTAAAAATGGTTGGGAACCTCAAAGAACTTTTGTGTTATATGTCGCTGTTTACCATATTAGAAATTAAAACCAGAAAATTATTGATTAATTGATTTATATTAAGATAATATGCCCAGTATGTGAATTTAAATAACTTATCTTAATGAAACAGTAACTGTATTTTCCAAAATGAACTACTTAGTTAAAAGGGTGGCACTGTTTTACATTTTTGCAAATCTCTCTAATGTCTGACTTAAGACAGAATCTCCTATTTGCATCTACATTTAATTCATTTCCATCCCACCTCATGTAGCCTTTAGAAGATTCCACTGCCCGCTCCTGAGAGAACAAAAAAGAAAAGGAAAATATAAACAATGAAAACAGTTTAAAACTACCAGAAAGGATCTCCCAGGCTTCCCAGACCACCTGTGACGTTTAAACAAACCATGCGGGTCCCTTAGGGGTGAGCATGTAACCTGGTTCTGAATGAGGCACTTCTCAATGAGACACAAAGGGACCTCTTCTAGAGAGCTTATGGGAAAGTCTTCTTTCCCCTCAAAAAGAAAAAGAGAGGGCGCCTGAGTGGCTCAGTGGGTTATGCCTCTGCCTTCAGCTCAGGTCATGATCTCAGGGTTCTGCGATCCAGCCCTGTGTTGGGCCCCCTGCTTGCTGGGGAACCTGCTTAAGATTCTTTCTCTCCGTCTGCCTTTCCCTCCCTCCCCCACTCCACTTGCACATGTGTGCATGCTTTCTCTCTAAAAAAATAAAATAAAATGGGGAATATAACAGTATCTATGTCAATGGGTTATCGAGAAAAATAAATGAGGCAAAATGTCAAATGCTTAGAACAGAGCCGGGCTCATACTAAGAGCAAATAAGCATTTGTAATCAACATTGGCATCAGCAGTATAATTTTCTTGGCTCCTGTAAGCATTTGAGTATACCATCCCTGGCTCAGATTCTCAAACTTTAATGTATATTAGAAACACGTACTGTTTAGCTTTAAGTGCAATTTGTCAGATTCCAACCCAATCTTGTTCAGTAGGTTCAATCTGGGGACCAAAGGATGTGCATTTTCACAAGCAGCCAGATGGTCAAACATTTTTTTGATATTGCACCCCATCAGTAAACATTTAATAAAGCACCCTCAACATGACATTTACTTATTTTTATGCCATTAATTACATCAATTGCAAAACCAATATATTACTTGTACAAAAACATTTTAGAAGGACAAAATAATGGTAGGATAATTTTAAAAATAATTCTATTATTCACAAAATCAAGACTTTTTATTCTTACGAAAAATGTTGTCAGTACTAACTTTGTAATGAGAGCAAAATGACTAATTATGGTCCTTTAACATTTTTAAATCTTGGTTTGACACGTGCGAGACAGCAATTCATAAAAATACTTCTAAGGTCAGTTCATTCTGGTATTTGATTTTAACGGCTACCAAAGCAAAAATATATTTCATAAAGATTTGATATATAATAAACACTGAGGGCAAAGTTTATCCGTAATGATAAGGGACAGAAATCCTTATTTCAAATAGCCCTCATAATTTTCTACATCTGGCCCAACTCTTGTCAGATCTGATTAGATCATCATTGTTTATATTTTATAAACTAGCTGTTGTCATTGTATTTCATTTCCTTGTTGATAGCTTGTGCCCACAATGTTAGTGTTATCTTCAATCTGTGATTTCTCAATTTTTTTCGGTCTTGGGATCTCTTTCTGCATTTAAATTATAGACCTCAAAGAGATGTCTTTTGGTGTGGTTATATGTCTATTGATATTTATCATACTGGAAATTAAAACAGAGAAAATTTTAAAAACATGAATCCCCAAGCACACATTCCATTTGGAGCAGGATGATGACATCATCTATGTCACAGAGCCTCTAGAAAATGTCACTGCATATTCAGGAGAGTTTGAGAGTGGAAACAGGCACATAATGTTTCAGGGCTATGTATTCGGGGTTCACAGATCTCCTGTGGGTCCCCAGACCACACTTTGAGAATCACTGCACTGGGAGAATTTTTTTTTTTTTTTTTTTTTGAAAGTAGGCTCTATTCCCAATGTGGGGCTTGAACTTACGACCCAGAGATCAAGTGTTGCATGTTCCGCCAACCAAGTCAGCCAAGTACCTCTCTTGGGCAAATCTTTTGAAAGTCATAGGTTAATTTTGTAAGGGTTGGTTTCATTAAACTAGATAATACAACCTATAATCTAGTAATTAGGCTGGCGTAATACAACTGGCTTATTATTCTGAAGCGTGATGGTGCCTCCATGCCAGGAGCTGCAAGTCTTTCCTGAGAGTAACATATCTGGCACTGAATGACTGATGTATGAATGACAACGTGCCAGAGTCAAAAATTCACATACTAAATATTAATTGAGCTTAATTTGACATTTACGCAAAAATAAACATAAATACATGATACACTACTTACTCTAACATCCCAAATAGCCTACACTCCACTTTTGACCCCAGGTGTAGTTAGTGCATAGCGTCCTGCCTAAGAGAACAGCCCAGGAGGGGGGCCCGGGGTAGGCGTAATGGGGCCCCTGAAAAGATATTTTGAAGTCTTAACATACCCACCCTTCACCCCATACCTGTGAATGTGGCCTTACTTGGAAATAGTCTTTGGAGATGTCAGCAAGTTAAGATGGGGTCATACTGGATTAGGGTGGCTCCTCATCCAGTGACTGGTGTCCTTCTAAGAAAAGAGAAATGTTTGGATACAAAGATACAGAAGACACAGAGCTGGAGGCGAGAAGGCCACACGACCTCGGAGACAGGGGTTGAAGTAGTGCATCTACAAGGCAAGGAATGCCAAGGGTGTGGGCAGCCACCAGAAGCTAGGAAGACGCGAGGAAGGATTCTTCCCTAGCACCTGCACAGGGAGGATGGCCCTCCCAGCACCTGGGGTTCCGACTTCTGGCCTCCAGACCTGTGAGGGAATACATTTCTGTTCCTTTGTTTGTTTTAAAGTAAGCTACACCCAATGTGGGGCTCGAACTCACAACCCTGAGGTCAAGAGGGGCATGCTTTTCCGACGGAGCCAGCCAGGCACCCCACTATTTCTATTGGTGTAAGCCAGTTTGTTACAGCCACGGTAGGGAACAAATAAAGGGCCCCATGTTTGGAGAGGCCTTTTGGGTCTTTGAGAAAAAGATCGGAGGGCAGGGCCGGGAAAGACAAATTCCAGGTGCTGTTGTTCAGTTTTGTCTTTCAACGATCTACTAACACAACTCCTAATTATGGGTCGCATTCTGAGCAGGTTTTTTGTTTTTTTGTTTGTTTGTTTTTTTTAGATTTTATTTATTTATTTGGCAGAGAGAGACACAGCGAGAGGCACAGTGAGAGAGGGAACATAAGCAGGGGGAGTGGGAGAGGGAGAAGCAGGATTCCCGACGAGCGGGGAGCCCCATGTAGGGCTAGATCCCAGGATCCTGGGATCTGACCTGAGCCAAAGGCAGACGCCCAATGACTGAGCCACCCAGGCACCCCCTGAGCAGTTATTATTAATGATCTGTTTTCTTTATCCTATTTATTATCCATTTACTAATTCAGTATTTTTTAAAGATTTTATTTATTTGAGAGAGAGATCAAGCATGAGAAAGGGAGAGGCATGGAGAGAGAGGAAGAAGAGTGGGAGGAAGGGGGAAGGGTAGAGAAGAAGGGGCGAAGGGAGAGGGAGAAGCAGGCTCCCCACTGAGCAGGACCCTGGGATCACAACCTGAGCCGAAGGCAGACGCTTAACCTTAACCGACTGAGCCACCCAGGCGCCCCTAGATATTTTCTTTCTTTATCCTACTTCTATTTGCCCACTCTTTGACAATCAAAGCAAAAAATCTATTTTTTAATCTATTCTTTATTGTGTTTTTCAATATGTTGGTTTGACTCTGCAACTGTGAGGCTTCATGTAAATATCTGTTTCCCAACTAGTCTAGGAGATGGGGAAGGTCTTCTAAAGGATACTTATCATACAAATACTTAAATTTCTGCATTTTAGGGAGAGTCCATAAAAGAGAAAGATATTCTCTTCTATGCTGAATATGTGTTAACTTAATTTTTTGTCTATGTGTTGACTTAATTCAATGTTTATTATCCATAAGTTTGAGTAGAAGCACTATGCAACTGATAAGAAATTTTACCATTACTTTTCTTTTCTTTGGTTAGGGTATTTCAAAACTGCCAAAGTGCTTAGATGACTTCATTGTTTGGTTTGGTTTGGTTTTTTTAAGATTTTACTTATTTATTTGACAGTGAGACAGCGAGAGAGGGGAGAGGGAGAGGGAGAAGCAGGCTCCCCGCTGAACAGGGAGCCCGATGTGGGGGCTCGATCTCAGGACCCTGGGATCATGACCTGAGCCAAAGGCAGATGCCTAATGACTGAGCCACCCAGGCATCCTAGATGACTTCATTGTTTAGAATACATCGCATCTAAGTGTCATTTGTTTGAATGAGAAAAAGCATTTAAACACATTTCATCAATATGACAGCCCAAAACAGAGACTTGTTCTTTTCCCCTATTTTTATATGGGAGGATTTGAGATATTAGATTATTTCCTCAAAGCAGGTTTTTAACACTGCATGTAAACATACTGGAATTAAAATTAAAAAACAAACAAACAGATTTTTAAGAAAAGGTGCCAAATCTCTAACAATTCGTGTGTGGGGGCATTTAAACTTAAGCATTTTCTCAAAAAAGTAAGTGAATTCAGAGAGTTCCTAAATGGTTGTAAGCTGACAACCAGGACGCCTAGAGTCATGTGCTCCACTGACTAAGCCAGCCACGTGACCCTAAGATCTCTTATTAATTAGTTTCCCTGAGTTCTTCATAAATTTATATGGAATTTTATATCTCTACTAGTAATATGCTCCATAAATTTGCCCGTGTTATAAAGTAGCACTTCTGTTTTTTTAATCCCTAAATGAATACTTTCAATTTATAAGATTTTTCTCATTCTAATACTGTCATTGAAATAATTATGGGGGCTCTGGGTGGCTCAGTTGGTAGAGCATCTGACTCTTAATCTCAGGGTGGTGAGTTCAAGCCCCACACTGGGCGTCGAGCCTACTGAAAGAAAGAAAGAAAGAAAGAAAGAAAGAAAGAAAGAAAGAAAGAAAGAAAGAAAGAAAGAAAGAATTAGGAAATGATGTACTTAAGCAAAAAGAAAAGCAAATGCCAAAAGAAATAGGGGTGCCTGGGTCGCTCAGTGGGTCAAAGCCTCTGCCTTCGGCTCAGGTCATGATCTCAGGGTCCTGGGATCGAGTCCCGCATCAGGCTCTCTGCTCAGCGGGGAGCCTGCTTCCTCCTCTCTCTCTATCTGCTTCTCTGCCTACATGTGATCTCTCTCTGTGTCAAATAAATAAAATAAAATCTTTAAAAAAAAAAGAAAAAATAATAGCAAGCTCAGATTGATAAAATATGAATTGTCTTCTATTGAAATAATTGTATGTAGAGAGAAAATAAAAATGATCTCTTGAATTTTTGACATACCGTATAGTGGCCTTTGATTTGAAATAGAAGTTTTTATAATTTTTGGAGGCATCTATATTTTATAATATATAATACATACATGTATATAGGCATATATAATAAATAATTCAAATACATATATAATTCTTAGAGGCATAAAACATTTTAACCAGGAATGAGGTTTAGCTTATTATTCACATTCATGAAAAAAACCCTATAAACTGAGGATATTTCAATAAATGATGTTAAAAGATAAACTGAGGTACATAAAGATTTTGAAGAGTTTATACAAGCCAATATCAATTTGATTGGGCAGTGCCGAATGAAGAATGGTGAAGAGCATTGCACGGAAAGGGGAAAAGCCTTTTTTTTTTTTTTTAAGATTTTATTTATTTGAGAGAGAGGAAGTGAGCACGCGTGTACGTGAGAAAACATGAGTAGGGGGTGGGGCAGAGGGAGAAGCAGACTCCTTGCTGAGCAGATAGCCCAATGTGGGGCTGGATTGCTGGACTCCAGGATCATGACCTGAACCAAAGGCAGACACCCAACTGACTGAGCCACAGAGGGGAGGCGCCCCATGAAAGGGGAAAGGCTTTTATAGAGCATGCAAAAACAAAGCAAGGAAATCATTTGATTGGCAATAGCTTAGAGTAGCTTTATTTGGGGAAAAACTACTTGGATTTGTGATTAGTTGTTCTTAGGTTTCAATTTATTAACATTGAGGCATTTACAGGACTGGACTCTGGCTTAGGCTTCCGTTTGGTTATGTAGGCCATCAAGATGTTAGCACCACCTCTCTCAGTCTAATGGGCTCTGGATTTAAGTACATTAATGATGGTAATAAAACATCACAAATCTGAAAATCACCTTCTCTTCTCTAACTAAAGCATTTAGCTAACAGTTCAAGGTAAATGATGTGAACATTTAAAAATTATAATGACTATAAAAAATTGTGGCTACAAAAATATTATGTCATCAAAGGTGGGTCTATTTGCGTTTCCCTGATGATTAGTGATATTGGAGCATCTTAATGGCAGCATTATTTACAATAGCCCAGATATGGAAGCAAAGATATGGAAGCCAAGATAAGGAAGATGTGGTATTCATACGATTTCACTCATATGTGGAATTTCAGAAACAAAACAAACAAGCAAAGGAAAAAAACAAACAGAGACGAACCAAGGATCAGACTCTTAACTACAAAGAACAAACAAATGGCTACCATAGAGGAGATGAATGGGCGGAATGGGTGAAACAGGTGTTGGGAATTTAAAAGGACACTTATTACGATGAGAAAGAAAACCAGGGAATCCTGTGGTGATGGAAATGTTCTGCACCTTGACTATATCCATGTCAAGATCCTGATTATGATATTGTACTATGAGCACAACAGGTAAAGGGAATACGGATCTCTCTGTATTATTTCACAGCAACATGTAAATTCAAAATTAGCTCAAAATAAAAAAAGTTCAATTTAAAAATACAGAATTAGGGTTGCCAGGGTGGCTCAGTCGGTTGACTGTCTGGCTCTTGATTTTGGCCCAGGTCATGATCTCAGGTCCTGGGATCCAGCCTCACGGCGGGCTACCCGCTCAGTGGGGAGTCTGCCTGAGGATTTGCTCTCTCTCTGCCCCTCCCCCAACTTGCACTCACACATGCACGCTCTCTCTCTCAAATAAGTGAATAAATCTTTGAAAAATTCTTTAACATTTTTTAAAAAATATAGGATCAATTAAAAAAGATGTGGGGTATATGTACATATATAATACATACATCTAATATTTATATAATATGGGATACACATATATATAATGATAAATATTACTACTCAATCATAAAAGTCATAAAAAAGAATGAAATATTGCCATTCTCAACAACATGGATGGATGTAGAGGGTATTATATTAAGTAAAATAAGTTAGAGAAAGACAAATACCCTACAATTTCACTTATGTGTGGAATCTATAAAACAAAACAAATGAACAAACAAACAAATAAAAGAGAAATTCAAAAATACAAAAAACGAGCTGATGGTTATCAGAGGAGAGGTGGGTAGAGGGCTGGGTGAAATCGAGAAAAGGGATTAGGAAGTACAAACTCCCAGTTACAAAATAGGTGAGTCATGGGATGAGAAGTACAACATAGGGAATATAGTCAATAATACCATATTGTTTGGTGACCAATGGTGACTACACCAATCATAGTGAGCATTTCATAATGCATATAAATGTCAAATCATTATGTTGTACACCTGAAACTAATATTGTATGTCAACAATACTTCAATTAAAAAGAAAAAGGAAGAAAGAGCGAGAAATGTGGGTCACCCCTTAGTTTTTGGCAAGCTGTGCTGTAATAGGACCATGTTCTACACTGAGTTCTGACTTGAGAAGCTGCCCGAAGACCAATATTATTCAGATGAGGGCGTATATGAGGAATTACTTTAAGAACATGGAATGAGAGTGTTCTGATAATATGGTGGTTAGGGAAGGAGGAATGGAAATTGATTCATTATACTTTTAGTTCCAATTGTTTATTTAAATATTTTATTTATTTATTTGAGAGAGAGCAGGAACAGGGAGGAGAGGGAGAAGCAGGCTCCCCGCTGAGCAAGGAGCCCAACATGGGGCTCAATCCGGGGACCCTGGGACCTGAGCTGAAGGCGGATGCTTAACCAACTAAGTCACCCAGGCGCCCTAGCTCTGATTGCTTAAAAATACTATCCAAACACAAATAAGGCAAAGAGAAGGTAGCATGTCTTTTCAGGATCACATTAAAGCATTGTTTAACATGTGCACCAAAGTAATTATTTAATTATCCAGAACCTAGGTATCAGCAAACTTTTTCTGAAAAAAGAGTCAGGTAAGTCAATATTCAGACTTTTGTTCTTTACAATCCTTGAAAAATATAAAAGCCATTCTTAACTCAGGGGCCAGTGGCTAAATTTGGCCTGCTGACAGTTTCCTGATTCTAGGAGAAGTCCCTTTGTTTCACTATTCACTATTTTTGTTCATTTCACTATTCACTACTGATTAAAAGTCTAAGATTTTATGAATTCATATGTTAACTTGTAGATTTTTCTCCAGTGAAGGTAAAATTGTCTGGTAGAAATATAATTCGAGAGGTTATGGGGGAAAAAAAGTTTATGGCTTTATTGTCATAGGATATTAACCAGTTTTATATCTAATAGAACAATCCCTTTTTTAAAAATTAAACTTTAGGGGCACCTGGGTGGCTCAGTTGGTTGAGCATCTGACTCTTGATTTCAGCTCAGGTCATGATCTCAGGGACGTGGGATGGAGCCCCGCGTCAGGCTTCCCACTCAGCAGGGAGTCTGCTAGAGATTTTATTCTCTCCCTCTTGTGTGCTCTCTCTCTCTCTCTCTCTCTCTCTCTCGAATAAATAAATAAATAAATAAATAAATAAATCTTTTTTTTAAATTAAATTTCAAAATTTGAGATTATTTTAGATTTACATTCAGTTGTAAGAAATACTGCAGAGAGACGGTGTGTGACCTCTACCCAGTTTCTGCAATGGTAACATCTTGTAGGACTATAGTAGAGTATCACAGCCAGGATATTGCCTGATCAAGTCAAGATAGAGCATTTCCATCCCCCCAAAAATACCTCAGGCAGCCATTTTGTAGCCACACCCACTTCTCTCAGGACCCCCACCTCCTTCTTAATCCCCGGCAACTGTTACTCCGTTCTCCATTTCTGTTGTGCCATTTCAAGATTATAGAAAAGAATCATATACTATATAACCTTTTGGGATCTTTTTTTTTTCTTCACACAGCATAATCCTCTGGCAATTCATTCCGGTGAGAGGTGAACAATCTTACCTTTTTTTTTTCTGGTGAACAATCTTACTTAATTTAAATTTCCTTATCGAAAGTCCTATCAAAAAAAAAAGAGGCCTATCAATACACAGTTCCTCAAAAACCCTTCGAACTAGCCTCATCGTTCTGTTTGTTCCCTCACTGATGAGTGGACAAAAACCTTTTCCCTGTATTCGGACACATTAATTTTTTTTTAAAGATTTTATTTATTTATTTGAGAGAGAGTGACAGAGAGAGAGCACAAGCAGGAGGAGGGGCAGAGGGAGAGGGAGAAGCAGACTCCCCGCTGAGCAGGGAGCTTGACTCAGCTCATCCCAGGACCCAGAAATCATGATCTGAGCTGAAGGCAGATGCTGAACACCCACAGCCACCCAGGCGCCCATTTCCCCTGTGTTCCCTCTCTGTATGTAGCAGTCATATATACGTCATAACTAAACATATACATTGTTTAAGTATAGTTGACACACAATGTTACTTCAGTTTCAGGTGTACCGCATAGTGACCGGACAAGTCTATGCTGTGGCTACTATCTGTCAACACTATTACAGTACCATTCACTATATTCCCCATGCTGTACCTTTCATCCCCATAATTTACTCATTCCGTAACTGGAAGCCTGTACCTCTCGCTCCCCTTCGCCCATTTTGCCCAACTCCTCGCTGCATCTCCCTCTGGCAACTGCTAGTTTGTTCTCTGTATTTATGGGTCTATTTCTGCAAGAGTCACATTTTTAACTTTTTAAAGTAATACTCTGATATAATTACTTATCTAGTGCTTGCTCCCTAGAGATAATTTCCAGTTGGCTCAATTTTTTTACTTAGAAAACTTGTATCTAGTCAGAAAAGATCAGGTCACCTTTTCTCTCCTTCAGCCAGAATAAAAATGTAATTCGCTTTGTTTGAGTTTCAAAGTAATGATAAGAAATATGTTCTCTCTCCAGTGACAGGTTATTTCTGTGAGATTCTGGGGTGAGTTGAAAAGAAAGAAATTTTTAAATAGGATTTTTATCCTATGCCAGTGGCTCACTTTTTATTTTTTAAGCAATGATTCCAACAGTGCATCACTATAGAGATTTATGATTAATTGGTCAAAAAAACCCATGTCTTTCATACTTCAATTTCTTGCTTCTAGTGAGAAACAGTTTATGATAGAGATCAACACTTAATAGAAAAGGTATGTTTTCTCAGATGAGAAGATTAGAAGCTACTTAGTCCACTCCACTGTTTCTGAGGAGGACTAAAATAATCATTTCTTAAAAAAACAAACGAGAGCAGGGCACCTCTGAACCAGTGGCTCAGTCAGTTAAGTGTCTGCCTTCGACTCAGGTCATGATCCCAGGGTCCTGGGATCGAGCCCTGCATTGGGCTCCCTACTAAGTAGGGAGCCTGCTTCTCCCTCTCCCTCTGCCTGCTGCTCTCCCTGCTTGTGCTCTCTGTCAAATAAATAAATAAAATCTTAAAAAAAAAAACAAAAACAAGAGCAACAACAAAAATTTATTATGGGAAATCTCAAAATACACATGAGTAGAAAGAATGGTATAACAACCCTCTATATAACCATCATTTAAATTATATATATATGTATATATATACATTTTTTTTTTTTTTGAGAAAGAGAGTGTGCTCAAGTGGAGGGTGAGGGGCAGTGAGAGGGAGAGAAAGAATCCTAAGCAGGGTGAATAAAGTCAGTATTAGTAACATTTGGCTAACTTTGTTTCATACATACCCATCATTTCCTCCAACTCCGTAAATCCCAGACATCATATAATTTCACCCATAAATACTTCAGTATGTATCTATAAGAGATAAGACACTTTTTAACATAACAACCCTATTATCACACTGAAAAAATTGTAACAATTCCTTAACATAATCTAATATCCAGTCAGTATTCAAATGTTCTCTAATGTCTCAAGCACCTTTTTTGGGGGGAGGGGAGGGGCAGAGGGAGAGTGAGAATCACAAGCAGGCTCTACACTCAGCGAGGAGCCTCATGCCAGGCTCAATCTCACAACGCTGAGATCACGACCTGAGCCACAGTCAAGAGTTGGACACTTAACTGACTGAGCCACCCAGGGGCCCCTCTCAAGCATCTTTTTACAAATGATTTGAAAGCGGATCTAAACAAGATCTGTTGTGTTTATTTGATTGATTCTTTTTTCTCTTTTATTAAAATACCATTTATTTTTGAACAGCTTTATTAAGGTAAAATGGACATACAAGTACACGTTCAAGTGCACTATTAGATAATTTTGGACATACTATTCACCTGAGAAATTATCACCACAATCAAGATGGTAAACATAGCCATCACCCCGAGTTTCCTCATGCCCCCTTGGTAATCCTGCCCCTTCCAATGTCCCCACACACTCCCACCCCCAAGCAACCACTGATCTACTTCCCATAGATTAGTTTGCATTTTCTAAAACTTCTTAAAAATGGAATCATACAGGGGTGCCTGGGTGGCTCGGTCAGTTAGGCATCTGACTCTTGATTTTAGCTCAGGTAGTGATCTCAGGCTCGTGAGCTTGAGCCCCATGTCAGGCTCTGCACTCAGCATAGAAACTGCTTGAGACTCTGTCTCCCTCAGCCTCCCCACCCTGCTCTCTCCCTCTCTCTCAAATAAATAGATAAATGTTTTTTAAAAAATGGAATCATATGTGTTCTTTTTAGGTCTGGTTTTACTCCACCAGCATAATTATTTTGAGACTCATAATATCATTGCATGTATCAATAGTTCATTCCTTTTTTGTTGCTGAGTAGAATTGCATTGCAGGGACGTATCACAATTTGTACATGCATTCGCTTGTAGATGGATACTTGCGCTGTTTCCATTTTTTAGCTATTACAAATAAAGCCTCTATGAACATTTGTGTAAAAGACTTTGTATGTGGGGCGCCTGGGTGGCTCAGTTGTTAAGCGTCTGCCTTCGGCTCAGGTCATGATCCCAGAGTCCTGGGATTGAGCCCTACTTCAGGCTCCCTGCTCTGCGGGAAAGCCTGCTTCTCCCTCTCCCACTCCCCCTGCTGGTGTTCCCTCTTCCGCTGTTTCTCTCTCTGTCAAATAAATAAATAAAATCTTAAAAAAAAAAAAAAAAGACTTTGTATGTACATGTGCTTTGCTTTCATTTCTCTTTGGTAAAAACATAGGAGTAGGATCGGTGGGTCATAGAGTAGGTTCTGTTTAACTTTCAAGTAACTACAGAATTGTTTTCCAAAGTGGCTGTGTCTCTCCAGCGAGAATATGAGAACTTCGACGCTCTGCATCCTCGGTAACATTTGGTATGGTCAGTCTTTTAACTATAAATATTCAAATTTTAAATATTCTAACAGGTGACGTCCCTGTTTTCCAACTACATTTGTATTTAAGGCCAGATCTGTCGTCTTTAACCAAACACATTGCAACAGACTGAATGCAAAAGCAAATACGAGAATCTATCCTCTATTAGACCAGACATCAAAGAGACTTGCCAAAATGTAAGACAGTGTCATCCTTCTCACTTTTTTTTTGTCCTGGAAAAAAGAGTTTTTTTCTATAAAAATATAATATAAATAGGTTTACTATTCTTTTTTTAAATTAAGATAAAGTTCCTCTCCAGGGTGGATGCTTTCTCCGTGTGGTAGGACTGCAATTGTTCACAGCTGTCTGAAAGGTCAGTGGACCAGGAGCAGCTTAGAGTTTTAACTTTACTTTTACAAAGACAACATGCTTGGGGGCCTGGGTGGCTCCACTGGTTAAGCGTCTGCCTTCGGCTCAGGTCATGATGTCGGGGTCCCGGGATCGGGCCGGGTGTCAGGCTCCCCGCACAGTGGGGAGTCTGCCTCTCCCTCTCCTTCTACCCCTCCCCCCTGCTCCTGCTCTCTCTTTCTCAAATAAAATCTTAAAAAGAAAAACAGGGCGCCTAGGTGGCTCAGTGGGTTAAAGCCTCTGCCTTCGGCTCAGGTCATGATCTCAGGGTCCTGGGATCGAGTCCCGCATCGGGCTCCCTGCTCCGCGGGGAGCCTGCTTCCTCCTCTCTCTCTGCCTGCCTTTCTGCCTACTTGTGATCTCTCTCTCTGTCTGTCAAAGAAAAAAAAAAGAAGAAAAGAAAAACAAACAAAAAAACAACAACATGGATGAAGGCTTCAACAGGCAAGTAATAACTGGCACCTTAGTTCTTCTAAAACACCGAACATGTGTCCAGCAGCAGGGGATCCTGACTGTGGTAAAGAAGTGGGAGAACCCAGCCCTGTGGACAGCAGCGCTGAGGTCAGACTCAAGCAGCCGTCCTCCCGCTGAAGAGGCAAGAAGCTCTCTGCCTCTGAGGCCGAGGCTGACCACGAGGAACGAGTCCACGCAGACCAAGGCTCGGACCACCTCCCGAAGCCCGAGTTCAGGGCCCGTATCCCTGCCTCGAAGGCAGTGAGCATCTTAAAGACCACTGGAAAGGAACTAAAAAAATGGAAACTTGCCTAGGAGGATCCAGGCACCACGTAGGAAAACCTGAAATCAGTGCAAACAAAATAGAGAGATACCATGTTCCGCTGAACAGCCTTAAGATGACGTCTGAGGGCGAGCCGAGGCCGACGGAGCAGACTCCTCGGGCCAGAGCCGCAGGGCAGGTGGAAGGCGGATCTCTGAAAATGGCCACTCTCGGGAGGACCACTCCGGGTCAGCTGTCACCTTCCACGTTCCAGGCAGAGGAAAGCGAGAGCAGCTGAAGTCTGGACTCAGGACGCCGTCCGGAACGTCCATCGAGGATCGAATGGCCAAGGGCCAGGCGACGGTCCGAACAGAGCAGTTCCGCCAACTCTACCGATGACCTGCCAGCCGCTGGTGGCGAAATCGAAACTCAAAAATTGGAGCAGAAGGAGAACGTGCCCCCGGATCCTGAGGTCTGCCTCTCGCATCGGGCTGGAGAAAAGTGTCTGCCCCGGAGAGGAGCCTGGCCGTCGGTCCCACCGCTGCTGAGGGTGAGCCCGTAGTTGCCGGGTCAAGAGGGAGGTCCAGCCGCCTGTCCCCGTAAGCCGCCACGTCCCGGTGCCAGAGCCTCCAGCCTCTCCGAGAGTTCTCCTTCCGAAGCAGTGAGGAAGTTTCAGGCACCTGCAGCAGAGACTTGCGCGCAAGGTCAGAAGACCGTCTGCCCGCCGGGGCGCGTCTGGGCCCACCAGCAGGTGGGACACGTCCGCGGCTTCCGTGGCTCCCCCCGCAGCAGCAGACTTAGTCTAGAACCCCCGCGTCTTTACATGACAGGATCTCCCAGCCTCACTTCGGCCAACTCTTTAAAGCTAAAGGCAACTATGAAGAAGGCTTGGGGCACGGACCCCACGAGGATCTGCGGACAAGCAAAACTGAAAAGGAAGGGACTTTGGAGAGACCAGACCAGCTTCCAAATGCAGGGGAGACCCCTCAGAGCCCAGGGCTAAAAGATGTTCCCACGGCTAAGGTGGGTGTGCTGAGAGCAAGCGTGGAAGCCAAGGCCTCCGCTCAGCCAGAGAAGAAGACAAGGCAGATGAAACCAAGAGGCTGAGGATCGCCTGGCCGCCGCCACCCCTTCATCCCCCAGAACTTGGTAGTTCAGGAAGGACCTTGGAGGAAGAGATCGAGGTACCCAAGCCCAAATGGCCTCCTGAAGATGAAACCAGCAAGCCTGAAGCTCCCAAGGATGTAGATCTGGATCTAAAGAAGCTTAGAGGATCTTCGCTGAAAGAAGTCACCCATTCGCTGTAGCAGCTTCATTTCAACCTCTTCAGTCAAGAGGCCCCAGATCTTGTCCCCACCGGTAAGGAAAGGCTAGAGCAGGTCAGAGCTGAGTGAGGAGCTTACAGGAGAAAAGACAGCAGAAAGGAAACAAGTGGAAAATGCCAATACCTCCGAAAAGAATGGTAGTGTGGGAAAAACAACCTTGCAAAACCAGGAATCCAGAAGAGGAGAGACAGGGAGGAGAAGGAAGGGAGATCGTGGTTCTGAGATGGGGAGTAAGAATCTTCTAGAAAATGGTGCAAACTTAGATGGCGATGATAGAAACCTTAAACAGTACTCTCCACTAGAACCCAAGTCTACAAATTGGTCCAGCTTTGCAGATAATACCTCCCCTAAAGAATTCACTACCGAGAATCAGAAATCCTGGGATATGGGATTCTGGGAGGGAGAAGTAGTCAACGAGCTGTCTGTGGAGGAACAGACAAAGAGAACTCGGTATATGATGAGGATGAGGATGGGGATGGGGAATGACAGACTGCAAATGGCGTGCAGCATTCGGTTTGTGTTCGTGTTAGTGAGCCCCTGCCCTTTCTCACAGTGACTCACATACACAGGTATCAGCATAAACTGTAATGTATGTGGGAGTAATTTTGGAGTTCTTGCTTCAAAAAAATCCCATACTGCAGCTTAAGTGAACCAATTCTAAGTTCTAGAGATAACATTACATCAGTCCTCTATTTTAGCAATGATGATACACATAAGGGGCTTTCAAGATCTTCTGGTGGGGAGGGCATGCTGGCTGATACGGTCCACACTCCACTGTATTCCCAAGAGGCAATATGAAAATAGATGATTAGTAGCACATTGTTACACTAAAAATTCAATTATGGAATTAGGGAACATAGAGAAGGGGTTTAGGGACCTAAACATTATGACAGAATACACTTTATTTTTTAAAGATTTTCTTTATTTATCTGACAGAGAGAGAGACAGCGAGAGAGGGGGCACAAGCAGGGGGAGCGGGAGAGGAGGAAGCAGGCTTCCCGCTGAGCAGGGACCGCGATGTGGGGCTCGATCCCAGGACCCTGGGATCATGACCTGAGCTGAAGGCAGATGCTTAAGGACTGAGCCACCCAGGCGCCCCCTAAATGCACTTTAGTATAAAGGGCACAGTCTGTATATTTTTAATCGAATATCAATTTAATTATTTAGTATTCACCTGTTACGAGATCAAATCTTTAATCTCGAAAACATTTTTTAAAAACATTTTTTAGGTTAACTTTCTTACTCTGGTATATATCTGTGCACTCATTGTCTAAACCACCTCCTAAACTGGATTACTGAGATATAACACAACCATTCTTTTGGGACGCTTTTGGAGCACCTTTGGTGCTTGGAGAGATCCACTGTCTCTCGAGTTCTGGTATTTGCCCATAAGTTTGACTACACCCCAAGGGATTGCTTTCTTCTTTGGTGGTATAAGTGCAGCTCATAATTTACTGAAAGCTGCAATATTTTTATAAGATCTCTTGTATTGTTGTTTGCCATGTTGTGTGTTAAAGTAGAGTGAGGGGTTTGAAGGAGAAATAATAGAGGAAATTGCTTTAAACAATTTGAGCCCAGACCCGCAAACCCTCCATTCGACTTCTCATATCTCCTTTCTGGGACACTAGTTTTTTGTTTTGTTTTGTTTTGTTTTTAATACTTTTCAGCTCTAAAATGCTCGCAATACAGCTCTAAAATGTATTGATTTTTATGGCAAACAGTATTCCCGGGGCACAATTAAACCAATTATAGGCCTCTTTGGAGAGATGGTTTTCTAGTTAAGGCTTTGGAACATTATAAACTTGAGTACATTTGTTGTACGTAATTGATATTCCAAATTGTAGGTGGGGGAGAGAGGTATTTTAAGCTGTAGACTTCTTTGTACTGCATTTTTAGATTTAGCTCTAATATTTTTAAGAGATGTAAAATATTCTGCTTTCTTACAGTCTTGCTTAGTCTGAAACATTTTGAGTCAATAAAGCTTTTAATTTACATTTGAAAAAATAAAGATAAAATTCTAAACAAAATTCACCTTTTTAATTATTTCAAACACACAACTCAGTGGTTTTTATTATATTCACAACATTGTGCAGCTATGATTAACTATTTCATCTCAGAACATCTCTATCAGTCCAAAGAGAAACCCTATAATTTCCAATTCCCCCTTGCCTATCTCTTGGCAACCACTGATGTACTTTCTGTCCCTGTGGATTTGCCCACTCTGGATATATTTAAATGGAATCACATAATATGTGGCCTTTTGTCTCTGGGTTTTTTGTTTTTTATTTTTCACTTACCATTATGTTTCTGAGGTTTGCCTGTGTTACAGCACGTACTTCATGCCTTTTAACGGCTGAATAATATTCCATGTATGAATATATCACATTTTGTTTATCCATTCACCGATTGAGAAATTTTGGTTATGGTAAGTAGTGCTTCCATTAACATTCATGTACAAGTTTTTTTTTTTTAAGATTTTATTTATTTATTTGAGAGAAAGAGAGAGAGCACAAGCAGGGACTGGAGGGGCAGAGGAAGAGGGAGAAGCAGACTCCCCTTGAGCAGGGAGCCTGATGAGTTGTCTTTTCATTTACATGGTAGTGTCCTATCATGCACAAAAATTTTAAAATTTTGAGGCACCTAGGTGGCTCAGTTGGTTGAGCGTCTGACTCTTGATTTTGACTCAGGTTATCCCTGAGTCAGTAAATCCCGGGATCCTGGGATTGAGCCCCACATCAGGCTCTGTGCTCAGCGGGGAGTCTGCTTGAGGCTTCTCTCTCTTTCCCCCTCTGCCCCCACCCCACGCACATGCTCCCTGTAAAATAAATAAATAAATCTTTTAAAAAGTTTTAAAATTTGGATGAAGTCCATTTCATTAACTTTGTCTTTTGTTCTTGTGCTTTCTGCTTATCTAAGAAACTGTTCCCTAATCCAAAGTAATGAAGTTCTACACCTATGCTTTCTTCTAAGAATATTATAAATTTAATTCTTACATTTATATCCTTAATACATTTTGAGTTAATTTCTGTATGCGGTGTCATGCAGGGTTCCAAATTCAGGCTTCTGCATGTGAATATTATATAAAAAAAATTATTCTAAGGTGCCTGGGTGGCTCAGTCAGTTACGCATCTGACTTGATCTCAGTTCAGGTCTTGATCTCAGGGTTATGAGTTCAAGCCCCTCATTGGGCTCCATCCTGGACATGGACCCTGCTTTAAAAAAAATTATTCTAACACTTATTAAAGATGATAAGAAAAACTGTTTTCAACAGGCAATTGCAGTGGGATTTTGCAACAGGAGAGAGAGGGTTCAACTACAAATATAATAAGGAAAAGTGGGAATTGATAGCCAAGAAGCAGGGCTGGAGGGGATATCAGTGGGTGGAAAATGACTAAAGGAAACATCAGGGTAAGGGGTGACTCTGCCTAAAGTGACCTGACGGGATACTTGCTGAAGTCAGGCCAACGTAATCAGATACCACCTGGGGGGTGATGGGGAAGAGGAATTTGAATATATATTGAGTGTGGGGGTTCTTTTTAAACTGAATGAAAAGATTCTTGCTAACCTGGACAATGCAGGCCCAAGGATGAACACAGAAAGTCAAAGCCTAGAGGGATTAGAGGAGCCTGGCCAGAGTTAGGTCAAGGTGAGAGTCTTTGCCAACATTCAGTTGTCTTAACATCATCTGTTGGAAGATTCTACTTTCCTTATTAAATGAGCTTGGAACCTTGCCAAAATGCAATTGACCATAGATGTTTGGTATGGATTTATTTTTGGACTCTCAATTCTGTTTCATTTATCTATACATCCATCCTTATGCTGATAACACACCATTTATGTGTCATTTTACATTAGCTTTGTAGTAGGTTTTGAAATCTGAAGTAGGAGTACTCCAGTTTTTCTTTTTCAAGACTGGCTATTTGGGGTCTCTTGCATTTCTTTATGAACTTTAGGAATATTTTGTTCCTTTTGCAAAACAATCAGTTGGAATTTTGATAGGAATTACACTGAATCTGTAGATGCACTTGGAGAGTATTGCCAAAAGTTATTATAAATATTTTAATTATCTTATTAAAAATTTTAATTTTATCTATAAAGGAAACTCATTGGTCATATAATGTCTTCTCAAGTAAAGTTTCATAAAGGATCAGTATAATGCTCCAACTATATTATACAGCAGAAATAAAGGAAATAGGTATTTCACTACGTACCTGTCCAGACATGACCACATAGGAAGGCTGAATGAAATAATCAAATACTTGAAATCTAATGCAGAATCACAGTGAATGTGACAGCTATAAACGCTGAGTAATATGGGAGTTGCATGGTAAGTCCAATATCCTGCAGAGCATTGACACAGGCAATATGTTTTTCAGAAATGGTGAAATCTTCAGGCGCCTGGGTGGCTCAGTCAGTTAAGCGTCTGCCTTTGGCTCAGGTCATGATCCCAGGATCCTGGGATCAAGCACCACATCAGGCTCCCTGCTCAGTGAGAAGCCTGCTTCTCCCTCTCCCCCTCCCCCTGCTTGTGTTCCCTCTCTCGCTGTCTCTCTCTCTGTCAAATAATTAAATAAAATCTTAAAAAAAAAAAAAAAGAAATAGTGAAATCTCTTGCAAACTTTCAGAACATAGCAGAATCAAATCTTCCGCTCATATTCATGATAATTGTATTACTGGAAAATACGTAGAAAATTAACATGCTTATTTGTAAAATAAAGGTTTTTCTCCCCCATAGGTTCAGATAATTGGAAACTGGTTTTGAACTCGAATGATAGGACATTTGAAAGTTGTATGGGGTTGGGGTGCCTGTCTGGCTCGGTCTGTAGAGTGTGTGGCATTTGATCTCAGGGTTGAGAGCCCCACAGGAATGCCCCTTTATTGCAGAAGTCTTCTTGGATCTTTGGTTTCCATGCATTAACATGCCAATAACCCATCATTTTGACAGTCGACAATGCCCTCTTAAATTTTCTAAACACTGAGCGGCCAGAACTGCTCCTTTCAGGTATAGGGGAAAGAGCACTGTACTAGGAGTCAGAGATGATGGGGTGCTCACTCTGACACAGGTCAGTTTGCTGCTCTGGGTCCCATTTTCCTCATCTGAAAAANCTTGAGGACCTTTTGATGGCATCCTTCTTTCCGCTCGTTAAAAAAAAAAAAAAAAAAGCATAGCTGTTAAACACCTGGATAGCCATGTCCCCCTCTGCTGAGTAGCGTGTCATAAATGTCAACAAAATATTTTAATCTTTCCAGTGTAGAAGGTCTCATTTTTTTTAATGTTTTCAAATTTATTTAAGTAATCTCTATACCTGATATGGGGCTTGAACTCATNGAGATGATGGGGTGCTCACTCTGACACAGGTCAGTTTGCTGCTCTGGGTCCCATTTTCCTCATCTGAAAAATGGTCTGCATGGTCTTGAGGACCTGTTGATGGCATCCTTCTTACCGCTCGTTAAAAAAAAAAAAAAAAAAGCATAGCTGTTAAACACCTGGATAGCCATGTCCCCCTCTGCTGAGTAGCGTGTCATAAATGTCAACAAAATATTTTAATCTTTCCAGTGTAGAAGGTCTCATTTTTTTTAATGTTTTCAAATTTATTTAAGTAATCTCTATACCTGATATGGGGCTTGAACTCATGACCTGGAAGTCAAGAGCTGCATGCTCTACCTACTGAGTCAGTCAGGCATGCCTGTCATCTTCTGGAATTCATAAACCACACACAAAATGTTGACCAACTAAAAAAAGTAGCCTGTGTTTTAAATCTTGGTTTAAATCATTTTTCCAGGCCCTTTATCAATACATCACAACAATGTATCCATTTACTCAACATCTAAATTACATTTAGAAAAGCAGGTCAGATTTCAAGTGAAACTGGCAGGTCAGATTTCAAGTGAAACTGGCATATTGTGCTGGTCAAGGACTTTTGGTTAGAATGATCTAGCTCATTCTCTCAGATGTCTCCAGCAGATCATTATCTCCAAAGAGAGAATTTTCTGTTGGAGTCAGCAGAATTTCGAGAAATATTCAACAGAGCATTAATTTTTGAATGGTTAAGCCATGAAAAGTCTGTCACATAGATCTTAAATAATTTTTAAATACTAACTACCCAAGCTTCAAACTTCCTGTAATGATTTTCCCTCCTTCTCGAATTCATCTCATTGCTACTATTATTATTGTTTGTATTTTTATGTTACTTGAAATGCTTTTGGGAACAAAACAGGTGCTATATTATTTTAAAGCAGTTGTAAAAAATATAGTTATGCAAAAAAATAAAAAATAAAAATAAAAATATAGCTATGCATGCAAAGGAAAGGCAGAAAGAACTAAAGTAGAACAGAAGGTATGAAATGAAAAATGAATGTCTCCCCCTCCTCACTGCCCCATCCATGTACACAGACAACCACTGTTCATTGTTTCTGGTTTTCATTTTAGTTCATTATCCTTATAACATGAAATAAAATCCTTTCCTGTTCGTATCCTGACTTTAGGCTGTATTTTCTCCTTCCTGGTATATAAGGGATTTATTACACTGACTCCTCTCACTTACTCCCAACACTTTCAGTTTTGGCTTCTACGTCTCCTACCGGTTATCTTTCTGTCTTTAGATATTACATGAAGTCATCTACTTCTTAAACTACAAATGTCACATTGTATCTACTGATTTCCCTCTGTGACAATGAGTAAATTAATGTATTCTTTTAATCTCCTCCCAAGTTTTGCTAGTTATATTATCTTACTTGTCAAGATGAATATTTATAGACTGTTTATCCACTTAAATATAAAGTTGAATTTCCAATTGGCTACAGCAAGCCATGTGTTTTTTGCCTCTGAGGCTTTGTATTTGCTCTTCGTGGCTCACTCCCTCACTTGCTTCAGATCTCAGCCACCTCCCCGGAAGTGTCTCCCCACTTGGAAGAGAGTAAGTCCATGTGGGGAACTTTGTTGTGTTCCCTGAATGTCCCCGGTGCCAGGAACTGTTCCTGGCCAACAGGTGCTCAACAAACATACATTTATTTATTTATTTATTTACTTATTTGTTTATTATTTTATTACTTATTTCAGAGACAGAGAATGAGCAGGAGGGAGAGGCAGAGGGGGAGAGAGAGGGAAAGAGAGAGAAGCAGACTTCTGCTGAGCAGGGAGCCTGATGCAGGGCTCGATCCCAGGACCCTGGGATCATGACCCGAGCTGAAGGCAGTCACTTAACCCACTGAGCCCCCTAGATGCCCCCTCAATAAACATTTATTGAATGAATAAATCCTAAAAGACCAAAGGAGGAGAGTCATAAAAGCTGTGAATGTGTAAATATTATTACAGAACCAACTAGTGTATTGGAATGAATAAAAAAAGGAAAATGTAACCCTATGTCATTAACATTTTGGTACTCAAAGAAGAATCTTCCACATATTTCGTCTTTTATTTCTTACATGAACTGTGTGGTACTTTAGTTTCTAACTGCTACTCCCACATCATCTTCTGTTGTTGGATTATTATTATTTTTTTTTTTTAGCAATCTCTACACCCAAACTGGGGCTTGAACTCACAACCCTGAGATCAAGAGTCACATGCCCTACTGACTGAGCCAGCCAGGTGCTCCTTCTGGATTTTAAAAATTTTGTTGGAGAATCTCTTTTAAAAATTTCCCATGCAGGAACTCTATGTCCGAAGTTGTCTTCACTTGGCCTTCACATTTGATTGATGTGGCAGCTAAGTACAGAATTTTAGGTTCCAACACTTGTCTCCTCCATCTCTGAAGCCATCGCTGGCATATCCTCCAGGCTTTGATGATGAGAAATCTGAAGTCCGTCTGATTTGGATACTCTGGAAGTGACATGGCTTTTCACCCCCGTCTTTGGAAGATTTTTGGTTCTGAAATCTCATCAGAATGTGTGGGCCTTTCCAATTAGTCCTGCTTGACAGTGAGTGGCATTTTTCTTCAGTGAGAGATTGTCTATGATTTATTTCTCCACACGTGTGTTCTCCTTCTTTACAGCGACGTCGCCTCCATCTGCTGTCTTTCTGATTTCTGTTCTGAGAGGCTTCCTCTACTTTGTCCACACAGTTACGGGTCCTTGAGCCAAGCCCACTCTATCACCCATTGTGGTACTCAGGCAGTCACTCTGCCGCTTGTCCAGTCAATCCCCTTTCCTTACAGACTGTTTGTTGAACAGACGAACCACCCTCTGAGGATACTAATTAGGACCATTTGAAATCTCTTCTTTCTAGGTTATTTATGTCTCCTGTGGGGTCCGTGATTCAGTTTGTGCATTTTGGTCCTTCCCTTCCATGCTGCTGCCATGTTTCTTCCTGTCTCGCATGCTCGACATTCACTCGTGTTGGCCCAAACACCTCCATGCGTCAGCCTAGGCTGTGGAGGGCAGGTTTCTTAAGGAGCGATGTTCTCTGGCTCCCACTGGCCTCTTCCTACAGGGAGAGTGAGCTGCTTCTGAGGAAGTGGCAGAGCCCGCCTTCCAGCATGCCTCACTAAAAGATACGTGGGTGAGGAGCCAGCAGGCAGGCTGGGGAACCCCACAGTTGCCAAACTGAAAGGGCTGTACTTTAGATGGAACAGGTCAAGTGTGTTTTCCTCCTGGGCAGTGCTGCCTTTCCCTCCTCCCCACATGCACATACGTGGTGGAGTTCTTAAGTCCGCTCAGGCGCTGCTCTCCCTCACCCTCCTTAGGCCACCTGCCCACTTTCTTTAGAGAGCTGTTCATGGGCTTCATCCCAAGGGCAACAGCACTTGGAACAGAGCCTAGTCCTTTACAAAGTGCCCAACAAATATTTGTTGAACAAATAAATGGTGGAAAAGAGAGGGGAGGTAACCAACTGTCCTTGTAATTCCAAGCATGCTTCTTTAATGAATTACTCTAAATATGGCTTCCTTGCCCAGTCCTGCTCTTTGTATTTGTTGACCTCAAGCTTGCCAATTGCCAGGATTCCTTCATTACATACGGTGTGTTGGGCTACGTGAAATTTCCTCTTCTTTTTCTCTCTCAACGTGATCCCACCTGCTCACTCTATAATTTCACAGGTAAATGAAAGTCAGATGCATGTGTTCAATCTGCCCTATTAAACCAGAAATATATCTGGAAGTACAGGTTCTAAAAAAATTGTATTTTAGCACATCTGTTGAACCCTCACAACATGGAAAGTGGAAAAAAACGAGCAGAGGCTTTTCTATTTATTAAATGTTGACATTTTATTTGGAAATTAGGGAAAAAACAATATAAGTTAATTGAGTACCTGCACGAAAATTAGTGGGTTATGAGTTTTTGCCTATGTTTTTAATAGAATTCCAAATTTTAACATAGCCGCCTACTTAATATATATTTTTTTATAAGTTTCACTATTTAAGTAACCTCTCTTTACACCCCACATGGGGCTCGAACTCACAACCCCGAGAGCAAGAGTTGCACACTCCTCCAACTAAGTTAGCCAGATGCCCCTTAATACATTTTTACTGGATACAATGAGTGTTTATAAATAATAGATGAAATTTCAGGAAAAATACAGTTTTGTCAGTTGAATATAAACCTCATTTGAAATAAATTTAGCTTTTAAAGAAAAAAGCATAGAGTATCGCATGGAAAAAAAGTTGCAGCATAGTGTACATACACCCTGATTAAAAATGTGTGTGTATATACACATGTGTTTGTGTGTGTGTGTATGTCTTTGTGTACACACACACACACAGGGATATGGATATATACACACATATAAACATAGAGAAGAAATTAGAAATAACAGCAGACTGTTAACAACAGTCACGTTAGAAGGTTCAGGATTAATACAATGGTGACTGAGAAGCACTAGAATCATAACATTTATTCCAAGTGAGGGGGGCTATTTATTTTTAAATTAATTAATTAATTAGAGAGAGAGAGAGAGAGAGAGCAGGAGCAGGAGGCAGAGGCAGAGGGAGGGAGAATTTTTTTTTTTAGACTTTTATTTTTATTTATTTGAGAGCGGGGGCGGGGATAAGCAGACTCCATGCTGAGCACAGAGCCTGACTTAGGGCTCGATCCCATGACCTGAGCTGAAATCAAAAGTTGGGGGCTCAAAGGACTGAGCCACCCTGGAGCCCTAGGAGAATCAATCAGCAGGCTCCATGCCCAGCACAGAGCCAATGCAGGGCTTGATCTTATGAACCTGAGATCATGACCTAAGACAAAATCAAGAGTCAGATGCTCAACTGATTGAGCCACTCAGGTGTCCCAAGAGAACTATTCATATATAATTAGTACATGTTTAATTTGAAAAAATACATACTGAGGGACTTCGGGTTTCAGTTCTGATGTATAAAGGGTTTGGAAGTTGTCACTCATGTCCTTATAAGAAAAAACCTGAACAAACTAAAAATCAGAGACTTGGATGAGTTTCCTTGGAGCCATCAGAGAATTCAGGCTGCAAACTGTCACCTAGAATGTGGAGACAGGGAAAGACAGAGAATCACAGATGAGATCAGCTTACTTGGGACAGAAGCTTCTGGAGCCATGAACTGGTAGATGACTAGAACAGTAACTGATGATTGCTAGGGGCTGGGTGTAGACCAGCATTAGGGTGGGAAACTCCTACTGGCTGTGGTCTTACAGAGGCCTCCACATTCTAGTAGATTTTCCTTCTAGAAGCCCCACTAGGTTCTCACTATGGAGAGCCAATGTGTTTCTGGCAGGGGGAGGGGAAAAGTAACCATTTTGATATATGCACAGAGTGTTCTCCACAACAAAGCCCTCTTCAGCAGGGTAAGTAGACCTTAACAGAGCTTTAGCCGACTCCGGATGATGGAAGTTACCCAAATCCAGCCCCCTCCAGCCTTCCTGTCACACCGAAGGGGGAAATCCTGAGGGACACTTGTGAAAGTCACACTCAGGGACACAGACCGCTTAAAACACTGAGATTTAGTATGGGATTTAGTATAAGATTATATCCCTTACCATGTCAACAGGGCTACAGAAGAGTAACAGTGGGCTAGAGCTGAAAGTGCTGCAAAGGTACAGATTCTATTTAAGGAGTTTTCAGGGAAGACAAAACAAGGACGTTGAGAGGCATTGAAAGCCTCCAACACCTACAGCTAGAGCAAACATGAGAAACAGTCCAACTCCTAGCCAGATTAACACTAAACCACACACTGAACACCTACTTATTTCCTATTACCCGATACATGATGTTAGGCTTTCAACAAAAATTTATAAGGCGTACTAAGTTTCAAGGCAAGAGAAAACGCAGTCCAAAGAGGCAAACCAAGCATCAAAACCAGATTCAGATACGGTTACAGATTTTTGAGTTTAAAAGAACCACAAGTACTGCTAAAGATTCTGATGGAAACAGTAGATAGCATTGACAAACAGATGGTAAAATAAGCAGAGAGATGGAAACAGTAAGAGTAAATAAAAAAGAAATGTTAAAAAAAAAAACCCACTGTAACAGAAATGAAGAATGCCTGTGATGGGCTTCTCAACAGACTGGCCACAGTCAAGGAAAGAATCAGTGAGCCGAAAGATGTATTAACAGAAATTCCCCAAACTGAAATACAGAGCAAAAATAATGAAAGGTCAAAACAGAACCCCCCCCCCCCGCCAGAATAGAACACCCAACAATTGTGAGACAAGTCCAAAAGATGCAACATATGTGTAACTGGAATACCAGAAGAAAGCAAGAATAGAGCAAGAGAAATAATTTGAAGTACTAACAGCCAAGAATTTTCCAAAATTAATGACAGACACCAAACGACAGATCCAGGAGATTCGGAGAACACCAAGTAGGATAAATAAAAACTACAACTAAGCATATCATATTCAAACTGCAGAAAACTAAATACAAAGAGAAAGTCATCACAGAAGCCAGAGGGGAAAATGCCTACCTATAGAGGAATAAGGATAGAAATTATTTGGCCTTCTCATTAGAATCTATGAAAGCAAGGAAAGAGTGGAGTGAAATATTTAAAGTGTTGAAAGAAAAACCCATCAACTTAGAATTCTATACTTAGTAAAATCATCCTGCAAAAGTGAAGGAGAAACAGACTTTTTCAGACAAAATCTGAGAGAATTCCTCAGCAGAAGACTTGTCTTTCAAGAAATGTTAAAACAAGTTATACAGGGGACGCCTGGGTGGCTCCACTGATTAAGCGTCTGCCTTCGGCTTAGGTCATGATCCCAGAGTCCCGGGATTGAGGCTTCCTGCTCAGTGGGGAGTCTGTTGTTCCCTCTACCCTTCCCCCCACTTGTGCACTCTCTCTCTCTCTCTAATAAATAAATGAATCCTTAAAAAAAAAAAGTTACACAGAGGAAAAATGATATAGGACAAAAACTTGGATGTACACAAAGAAAGAGCATTGTAAATGGAATAAATTAATGTAAAATATAACCTTTTACATTTCTTTTTTATAAGCTATTTCTTTTTTTTTTTTTTAAGATTTTATTTATTTATTTGACACAGAGAGAGAGATTGCAAGTAGGCAGAGAGGCAGGCAGAGAGAGGAGGAAGCAGGCTCCCCGCTGAGCAGGGAGCCCGATGCGGGCCTCGATCCCAGGACCCTGAGATCATGACCTGAGCTGAAGGCAGAGGCCTTAACCCACTGAGCCACCCAGGCGCCCAAGCTATTTCTTTTTTAAAAATTACTTAAAATTATTTTTTATTTTTATTTTTTTAGAGAGAGCGTGTGTGCACAAGTGGGAGCAGGGGCAGAGGGAGAGGGAGAGAGACAGTCCTAAGTGGACTCCTCACTGAGCGTGACATGGGGCTAGATCTCATGACTCTGAGATCGTGACCTGAGCTGAAATCAAGAGTTGGACACTTACACGACTGAGCCACCCAGACGCCTCTTCATTCTTTTTTTTTTTTTTTTAAGATTTTTTATTTTTGAGTAATCTTTATACCCAACATGAGGCTCAAACTCACAACTCTGAGATCAAGAGTTGCATGTTCGACCAATTGAGCCAGCCAGGTGCCCCTACATTTCTTATTCTTAATCAAGCAAATAGATAACTCTTTGTTCAAAATAATAACAGTGAATTGGGTGATTATGGCATCTGGAAAAGTGAAATGAATAAAAGCAATGTTATAAGGGACAGCACAAAGTAATTACGAGTACTCGATCATATAGTACCTGTACGATCCACAAAGTACCTGTATTACCCATGAATCAGTATAGTGTTGAGAGTGGACTGTATTAGTTATAAATGTATAATACGGTAAATTTTAGGATAGTCACCCAAAATTTTTGAAAAGTAAAAAATTGATACACTGAGAGGTGAGAAAATGGAATCATAAACAATGTTCACTTAAAACCACAGGAGGCATGAGGTGCCCGGGTGGTGCAGTCAGTTAATCATCTGACTCTTGGTTCCAGCTCAGGTTGTGATCTCAGGGTCATGAGATCAAGCCCCGTGTCTGGCTCTGTGCTCACCGTGGAGTCTACTTAGGACTCTCTCTACCTCTGGCCCCTCCTACCCACTTTCTCTCTCTCGCTCTAAAAAAACAAACAAACGAAAAAGTTTAAAAATAAAATAAGATAAAACTAGAGGAGGCAGAAAAAGAGGGTAGGGAATAGTGCAATAAATGGAAAACAAATAGATATTAAACTGTACTATAACAATAATCAAATTAAGTGTGAATGATACCAATTTTTTTTTAAAGATTTTATTTATTTGACACAGAGAGAGAGAGATTACAAGTAGGCAGAGAGGCAGGCAGAGAGACAGGGAGAGGAGGAAGCAGGCTCCCTGCTGAGCAGAGAGCCTGATGCAGGCCTCGATCCCAGGACCCTGAGATCATGACCTGAGCCGAAAGCAGAGGCTTTAACCCACTGAGCCACCCAGGAGCCCTGAATGATACCAATTAAAAAACAGATATTGGGATGCCTGGGTAACTCAGTTGGTTAAGCGGCTGCCTTTGGCTTGGGTCATGAGCCCAGGGTCCTGGAATTGAGCCCCACATCAGGCTCCTTGCTTGGTGGGGAGCCTGCTTCTCCCTCTGCCTGCTGCTCCTTCTGTTTGTGCTCTCTCTCTCTCTCTCTGATAAATAAGATCTTTAAAAAATAAATAAAAATAAATTAAAAAAAATAAAAAACAGGTATTATCAGAGTGGATCAAAAAAGCAAGACCCAACTGTATGTTGTCTAAAAGAAGTCCACCATAAACATAAAGATACAAGTTAAAAGTAAAGTGATACCCTGCAAACACTAATAAAAAGAAACCTGGAGTAGCTGTATTAATGTCAGATTTCAGAAGAAGGAAAATGATCAGAGATGAAGAGGAGCATTATATAAAGATAAAGAGGTCAATTCTTCAAGAAGACTTAATAGTCTCAAACACCTATGCATTTAACAACACTGTGTCAATATGTGAGGCAAAAACTGACAGAAATTCAGAGAGAAACAGATAAACCCACTATTGCTGCAAGAAACTCCAACACTCCTCTTTCAGTAATGAATAGATCCAGAAGGCAGAAAATCAGTAAGGATCTAGTTGACCTGAACAGTACGATCAACTTGGTCTGCTCAACATTTATAGAATATTTCATCCAACAACAGCAGAATACACATTCTTCTCAAGCTCACATGGACCTCACCAAGATAAACCATATTCTGGGCCATAAAACATAGATGAAGGAATTTTTAAAAAGAAATACATGCAGAGCAATATTCTCAGATCACATGAAATTATTTATTTATTTTTAAAAGATTTTATTTATTTGAGAAAGAGAACACAAGAGAGTGAGCGAGCGAGCATGAGCGGAGGTGAGGGAGAGGGAGAAGCAGACTCCCTGCTGAGCAAAAAGCCTGAGCAGGGGCTCAGTCCCAGGACCCCATGATCATGACCTGAGCCAAAGGCAGATGCTTAACCAACTGAGCCACCCAGGTGCCCCATATCACATGAATTTAAACTAGAAACCAATTACAGAAAGCTTGAAAACCCCAAATATCTGGAGATTAACAAGACTCTTTAAATAGCATACTAGTCAAAAAAGAGGCTGCAAGGGCACCTGGGTGGCTCAGGTCATGATCTCAGGGTCCTGGGATCGAGTCCCGCATGGGGCTCCCTGCTCATCAGAGAGCCTGCTTCCCTCTCTCTCTCTGCCTGCCTCTCTGCCTAATTGTGATTTCTCTCTCTCTGTCAAATAAATAAATAAGAAACCTTAAAAAAAAAAGAGGCTTCAAGAAAACTTAAACATATTTTGAAGTAAATGAAAATGAAAATACAACTTACCAAAATTTGGGAATGCAGTAAAATCAGTGCTTAGCAGGACATTTACAACATTAAATGCATATTCTAGAAAAGAAGACCTAAAGTCAATGATCTAAGCTTCTGTCTTAGGCAACTAGAGAAAGAACAGCAATTTATGCCTAAAGCAAGCAAAGAAAAAAAAATAGAGCAGAAATCAGTGAAATTGAAAACAAGAAAACAATTGAGAAAAAGCAATGAAATCAAAAGCTGGTTCTTTGAAAAGATAAAATACATTGTGAATTCTTAAACATTAGCTTTGGTGATTTTGACTACAGATACATATCAGAAACTACTTTAGAAAGTAATATGAGGGGTGCCTGGGTGGCTCAGTTGGTTAAGAGTATGCCTTTGACTCAGGTCATGATCTCAGGGTCCTGGGATCGAGCCCAGCAGTGGGCTCCTTGCTCAGCGGGGAGTCTGCTTCTCCCTCTCCCTCTGCCTCTGACCTTCCTCCCCTCCTGCCCACTCATGCTCTCTTTCAAAATAAATAAATACATGAATAAATAAATAAATAAAATCTTTAGGGGCACCAGGGCGGCTCAGTGGGTTAAACCTCTGCCTTCGGCTCAGGTCATGATCTCAGGGTCCTGAGATAGAGACCCATGTTGGGCTCTCTGCTCAGCGGGGAGCCTGTTTCCCCCTTTCTCTCTGTCTGCCTCTCTGCCTACTTGTGATCTCTCTCACTCTGTCAAATAAGTAAATAAAATCTTCAAATAAATAAATAAATAAAATCTTTTTAAAAACGTAACATGAGCTGTAAGAGAAAATCATCTGGATTTTTGCTTAAACATTTAGTTTAGCCATTAATATTTTATTGGACAGTAAATGGATAGTCTCTGGTTTTATTAATTATTTTCTCATTTTTTTTTAAGTAAGCTCTGCACCCAGTGTGGGGCTTGAACTCACGACCCCGACATGCTCCACCGACTGAGCTGGCCAGGTGCCCCTCTCTGGTGAGTCAGTGTAGTTATGTCTTTTTATTTAATTTTTTTAACTTGAGTATAGTTGACAATGTTTGGTTAGTTTCAGGTCCACAACACAGTGATTTCAACTTCTCTGTATGTTATGCTGTGCTCACAACAAGTGTCAGCATCCTCTGTCACCATACAGGACTATCACAATATCAGTTATGTCTTTGTAATTATCTGTCTTTGCTGAGCCTTAAATTAGGACATTATGCAACTAAGAACATATATCCTCAATGTCTTAAGAGTTACAAAGTTCTTAAAAGTTCTGTGAAAAATAACCATCTCTGCTATCTCGACCATCTACGTAAAAAACCTTCCATTTTCTGATTTACTTTCCACAGTTGTATTACGCTGCTGGGTGTCCCTTTCCCACCACACTTTTGGACTGTTCTTCCCTTGCCAATAGTTGGTATATGGACAGGAAGGAAGTAGTGGACAAACTGACCTCAGGAGCTCCTTCAAGCAAGGTCTACTTAAAGATGGCAACACAGTTCTTTCCATATACTAGGAACACAATAAACATTCGTGGAATGAATGCCGCATATTTTTCCTACAAAAAAGCCAGAGATACCAATAAGCTGTGCTGTATTTAAAGTAAACTTTAGGAAGCCTGCTTCTCCCTCTGACCCTCCCCCACCTCATACTTTCTCTCTTGAAAAAAAAAAATCTAAAAAAAGTAAACTTTATCTGGTGGGAGATGGGTAAAATAAGGGAAGAGGATTAAAAGTACAAACTTCCAGTTATTGAATAAGTAAGACCTGGGGGTAAAACGTACAGCATAGGAAATACAGTTACTAATATGTAACTAATTTGTATGGTGACAGATGGTAACTAGGTGTATCGAGGTGATCACTTTGTCCTGTATATAAATGTTGAATCACTGTATTTTACACTTGAAACTAATACTATATGTCAACTGCAATTTCATTAAAAAAAATAGACTACATCTAATTTTAAAAGATTTTCACTGTTTGGAGATACTCACATTCTGACTGCCTCCTAATTAATGCACAGAGGCCCTGCCCTAAGAGGCTAGGATGGCCCAGCAACAAAGCTGTTCATAAAAACAAGAATAAGTAAGACAAAAACCTCAGCCCTGCCTCAGTTGCCTTACCACCCCCACACAACCTGAACTTCCGGTTTATGCTAACCCGTTACATAGTCCTCATTCTCATGTCCTGATACCTCAATTTATATTCCATAGATTTGGAATTTAAAATCTAGGTAGAGGTTGCACTAAGGATTAGCTTCTGCATTAAAGAGAGAAAATTTCAGAGCGTGATTGGAACTGCTTAAGGAAAACTTCAAGCATTCTGAAATATTTCAAAATCTATTAATGATATTTATGTGTTCCCACAGCAAAAACACTTACTGCAATCACCATAAAAATAATCTATTAAGCCTTTCAAAATCATATTTAATTAACTTTACTCCCAACCTATATATTCCCAATTTTACATATTAAACCATAATACTCAAGACAAATTTACCATCATACTGGTGATATGCAATACAGGAGGTAACTTTCTAGAACTTCGCTGTCTAATATGGTAGTCATTGGTCACAGGTGGCTCTTGAGCACGGGAAATGTGACTAGTCCAAGTTGAGATCTGTTTTAAGTGTCAAATACACACTGGATGCTAAAGACTCAGTACAAAAAGGAGAAAGTATTTAGCTTTTATTATTTTTAAGATTTTTATTTTTAAGAAATCTCTATACGCAAATGTGGGGCTAGAACTCACAACCCTGAGATCAAGAGTCACATGCTCTACTGACTGAGCCTGCGAGGTGCCCTTGTTTTTAGCTTTTAATATTAATTACATGCTGAAGTGGCATTTGGGATATATTGGTTTAAGTAAAATACATAAAGTTAATCTCACTTGTCTCTTTTTACTTTAAATATTATTTTTATTTATTATTTTTTTAAAGTAATCTCCATGCCCAACATAGGGCATGAACCCACATCTCCGAGATCAAGAGTCACAGGCTCTACCCAACTAAGCCAGCCAGGTGCCCCCTCTTTTTACTTTTTTAACTTAAGTACAGAGGACACGCAATGTTACATTAGTTTCAAGCATACAACATAGTATTTTGACAAGTCTGTATCTTGTGCTGTGCTCGTAAGTGTAGCTACCATCTGTTACCATACAATGCTATTACAGTATCACTGACTGTACTCCCTAAACTCTGCCTTTGATTCCCATGACTTATTCCTTCCATAAAACTGGAAGCCTGTATCTCCCACACCCCTCCACCCATTGTCTATCCCTTAGCCCCCTCTCTGGCAACCAGCAGTTTATTCTCTGAATTTATGGATCTGTTACTGCTTTTTTTTTTTTTTTTAGATTCCACACACAAATGAAATCATATAGTATTTCTTTCTCCATGTGACTTATTTCACTTAGAATTATACCTTCTAAATCCATTCATATTGTTGTAAATGGCAAGATCTCATCCTTTTTAAATAGCTGAGCAATAGTCCATTGTGTCTTTATCCCTTCATCTGTCAATGGATCTTTTTACTATCTTAATATGGCTACTAGAAAATTTTAAATTACATACAAGCGGACATTATATTTCCTTGGACAGCACTGTTCTAAAGTAACATCCGGAGCTCTTGACATGATAGGAAGTATACATTAGAAGACAAGGGTCTTGAATAACGTCTCCCTTTACAGTTCCTTTTGCTCTTTTACAGAGTGATCACTTTCCCAGTCTTCAGCACAGGTGGAACAGCTGCCACACAAAGTGATCCCTGTACTCACGCTAGATCTCCAAACCATGTGGACTCTAGCCATCCTTGCTTTTTATAGTTGCTGCTTTCATTAGAAGTCACAGTGTGTGCCACCCAAGGAACGTTTTTTTTTTTTTAAGATCTTATTTATTTGAGAGAGAGCACAAGAAAGATCACAGAGAGGGTGCACTTTCCACTGAGCAGGGAGCCCAACGTGGGGGCCGATCCCAGGCCCCTGAGATCATGACCGGAGCCGAAGGCAGAGGCTTAGCTGACTGAGCCACCTAGGCGCCCCAAGAAGGAGGATTTTTAATTACAGCAGTTAAGACTTTTGGGGTGATTTTCCCAAGACAGGGTTGACTAAATATTTGGACAAGGTATCTACAGCAAAGCAAGAGCAGAAGCGAAGCAAAACAGGATCCTAGGTGGTCCTGGAGAAGACCAGAAAACGGAAGCAAGTTTAAGGAATACTCTTAAGGTGATCTATTTCAAGGGGGACTCTTAAATCATCAATATGAGCCCTGGATCTAACTGCAGTGTCATCCCACTTGCACGCGGTGAACATGTACAATGTGCCTTTGATCATTAGGAGCACTGGGTGTCACGCCTGATCAGCACAGACTCCTGTGTAGCTCGGGTGACTGATGTCTGATGTCTAGAGTGGTGCCATCCCGTACAGCAGCCGCTGCCCACACACGGCAGTGGAGGAGTGGAACTGTGGCTAGTACCACTGAAAAGCTCCACTGTAAATTTTATTTAACTTAAAAAAATTCTTTTGGGGGGGCACCTGGGTGGCTCAGTCAGTTAAGTGTCTGCCTTCAGCTCAGGTCATGTTCCCAGGGTACTGGGATGGAGTCCTGCATCGGGCTCCCTGCTGGGCAGGGAATCTGCTTCTCCCTCCCCTTCGCCTGCTGCTCCCCCTGCTTGTGCTCTTGCTCTGTCAAATAAATAATAACATCTTAAAAAAATTTTTTTTAGTTAACTTAATCATAGTGGCTGGTGGCTGCTGCACTGGCCACTGCAGGTCTGGATGCCCCTGGAGTTTGTTAGAAATGCAAAGTACTTCTGACTCCACCAGGAGTTCTGAAGTGCATTCCGACAGTACACAAGACTGCCAGGTGGTTCCTATGCGTATTTAAGTTCGGAAAGCCCTTAGAGTAGGGGGTCTTATTTAAAATTGTATAAAAAGTTAGCATATCTATGTATGTGTAGGGTGTGTGTGTGTGTGTGTGTATACACACTTGCCATTTTTCTTCCCCTGGAGGCAACATCCATACTTTTTCCTCTGATTTTTCAAGTTCATGATCCAAAACTGAGACGTTTTAGCCTACAGGAATATGGCCCTCTAAATCAGGATAGCAGACCCCTTCGCTCTGCAGGCACACTATTCATTCAATTCATGGAGCGCAGAACCTGGCCATTCATAACTCGGAGGTCTTCCACTGTGCTATCACGTCTTCACGTGCGGGAACGACATGGTACCGTTTCTGCTTCCCAATACCGCACATACACACATCAGTACAGACTAGAAGTTAACATACACACACGCACGTATTCTCTTATGTATCACACATACAGATCTTTATTATTTTAGTGCAAAATTGGCCACAAAAAGCATTCCGGCACAAATGACAGCTTGTGCTTGTCTGTACTGTGTGGCACAGCTGGTCAGGTTTTAATATGCTACTGCGGGTGCCGCCAATTTTTTGGTTGGACTCGACCCAGAAATATTTTTTTATTAGTGTAATTAATGGCTGTCTAGTTACTCTCTGCAACATGAAACCATGAACAAAAACAGTGGATAATGAGTGTGATTATTCAACTTCTTACTTAATAGTGCTGGGTTTACATAATAATAAATAACGGTCTTTTATTATTTCTTTTAGGCAAAAACTGAGAACACAAGGCATATTTACGTTGAGGACGAGGCTGCCTTCGGACTTACAAATTTGCCAAGAAGCGTTCTCCCCTTTGTCAACATTAACACAATGTCCTGACATCGATGCTAAGGCATGATTTGTTCCGAGCCGAGAAGCCCCTGGCGTTAGACGGCAGGCCCCCGAGGCTCCAAGTGGCTCTAAGACTCTGCCTGACTCCTTATTTTCCCAGTGGTGTGTATGAGGAAACATGCACAAGCTGGCAGTGGACTAACGCAGCAGGGAAACATCCCACAGGGCCCTAAGGATTCCCTGGATGAAGACAACACTTCTAAGTTTAGCCCCCCCCCCATAACGTAAATTTATAAATGCAGAGCTCCCACATGCACCTGCATTAGGCACTTAGGTCCCCTGCAGGAGCACTTTTTCGCTCATCAGTCTGATGAAGGAAAGTAACTCACTAGCACTGGAAAACACAAATAGTCCAATACACGTTTAAAAAGCTAGGCTTTTGTAGGCCAGAAGATTCTGTAGAAACTAGCCAGCTGAGAGGGTTCTTTCCCACGAGATTTCTAATCCATTTTCATCACTGCAGTGTGATGGATGCCATTAAAATAGCAGGGTGGAAAAACAGTAGTCAGTCTTCCAGTGCTGGACACGGGACAAATGTCACCCACACCGTCAC
>LNAC01000322.1:1177778-1233332 GCA_002007465.1 Ailurus styani | reverse complement strand
GGGGGGGGGGGGGGGGGGGGGTGTTCCTGGTAGGGAAACTCTTCTCCATTCCTCTCTCCAGAAAGTAGGCTGGGAAGCAAGTGAGGGGCGCTATGGGAAGAATAACCCTGAATCCAGTGCAACCTGATCCAACAGCCGTGGAGCCTGACACGCAACTGCAGTATCCCTGTGACATCGCACACGCGAGCAGGACACCTCTTTGTGTCGACACCATCTCTGAAGACCCCACACTCACTTTGTTCCTTGCCCTCAGTCTGGGCCAAGGTGCTCACTCACGCTCGGTTTTACTTATTTAACATATAACTAGTAGAAAGGAGTTTTAAAAAATATTTATTATATTTTGTTCTAGAAATGGTAGAAAATAAAAATCAGTGCACTGACGTCACACACACCCTCAGCAAGGCCTGTTTAGCCTCTCGCGCTGGAGACAAGTTGTACACAAAGCCAGAAATGCAAACACCTATGCGGCAGGTGACAGAGGCCGATGCTGCTGATTGGAGGAGCCCTTGTGAAGGTTGAAAGTTTTCTTCTCTGCTGTCATTTATTTTGGGGCAAATAACCAGTCCAGTGGAAGGAATTCTGAACATAAAAGGCACCTAGAGTTAAAATCAGACCTGGACTAATAAAAACCTCCACGTGTTTACATTGAGAAAAAAAGGCCCTATCAGTGCAACGGCGCAAGGCAATGAGAATATAATGCAAAGCTATTACAACTAAAGGATCTATCAACACTTGCCTAAACCTGGTAGACGAGTTAGAGGATGACACGGTCACTTTTGTGTTTATAAGCCTGTTGATGTTTCATCATCATTTAAATAAGCATGAGTACTGTATTGTATTAATAGCTGGGGGTGGGGTATTCAATTTATTCATAGTCAAGATTTGTTTTGTTGCATTTTCCCTTAAAATGCATCACTGCATACTCCACTCATGGATACATTAAAAATTCATGTTGTCTGTTAAGAATGTAGCAAAACCTAAAACTGTAACTTTAAACCAAAGTCCTTTTAAATTATTATAGAGCCAGGAAAGCTGACATTTTACTATGATTTAAGCACCTGAAATATATTCTGATCAATTTATATCCTCTGAGCTAGAATTAGGATCCTCAGGATTTGTATATGTGTACAAATATTGCAAAGTAAGCTAATAAAAACCTGAAAAAATACAAATAATCTTTAACTACAAACATTTAAAATACACCTAGGGGTCTGTACTAAGAGAAAAATGAACAGGAAGCCAGCAAACACTTGTGTGTATCTTCTAATTCTGGGGGAAAAGGACTCAGCGGAGCCAGGTGGTATTCAGCTGGGTCTGGTTCTTGATGCTGGTATCCATTTTTAGCACTTCACGAATGGCCATGGTAGCGTAGGTAGAAGGAGGGAGAGAAAAATCCATCTTCAGAGCTCTGTATTTGCCTTCTGCCAGGCAAGAAAGAAGAGAATGGTCAGAAAAGGCAGGCAGCGGCAGACAGACTGGGGTGAGTCCTACCGTCTGTACAGAAAGGAAACCACCAAAAAAAAAAGGGCTTCTGTCGTGAGTGGCACACGTAGGGCAGCTCCATTGCTCTACGTGCGGAATCGACATCAGAAAGGAAACCACCGCGCTCCTTTCCTCAGGCGCTACTTCCCGTGGGGCCTCAGTGAATGACACATGGAAGTGAGATCTGGAAGTACATGATCCAGCTGAATCCCTACGGTAATTCTACCTGGAACTTTCACAAAAACGGCAGATGACACAAAAGCAATAGGGTGAAAACAGACAAAGGAATGGAGGCAAGAATTTGAGGATGACAATGCAAATTTCATGTGTTAGACTCTGTTTCTGGATTTTTACTCACCTGTGTTAACCTGGGGGGTTCGGGGGGTGGTGGTGGAAGAAATGTTTGATCATCTAACACCACAACCTTCTGTAACGTTCCTCCAGTCTCAAGAAATCTACCGTTTTAATTATCAAGATATAACCATGAGACTACAATGATGAAACACAAAATCAAAATCACTGAGCTGGTGGAAGGTGGTGGTGATTATAAGAGTTTTTTCTTCCTTTCTTTCCCAAGACTTTATTCATTTATTTGAGAAAGAGAGACAGAGACAGAGCATGAGCAGGGGGAGGAGGCAGAGGAAGAAGCAGTCTCCCAGCTAAGCAGGGAGACCAACACAGGGCTCAATCCCAGGACTCTGGGATCATGACCCAAGCCGAAGGCAGATGCTTAACCGACTGAGCCACCCAGGAACCCCAGGAGTTTTGTTTTGTCTTTTAAAGATTTTATTTATTTATTTGACACAGAGAGAGAGAGAGAGAGACAGAGAGAGAGAACAAGCAGGGGGAGTGGCAGGCAGAGGGAGAGGGAGAAGCAGACTCCCCGCTGAGCAGGGAGCCAGATGTGTGACTTGATCCCAGGACCCTGAGATCATGACCTGAGCCAAAGACAGACGCTTAACCGACTGAGCCACCCAGGCACTCCCAAGAGTTTTTTCTTTATGTTTCTGATTGAGAAAACATTTCACAGTTGACACAGGACAGACAGCTGAGTAAACTTACCAGAAGCAAACACCGGTGGTGGTTTCCCTTCCAGGTTGTCCACATCTGTGTTGAAGAGTGGAATTTTAGGGTCATCATATGCAACGACTTCCCTTCAAAACACAAAAGGAAGAGTGTCAATGTGAACTGCCATAAGCAGTACTGAGCTGCTGCTACCTGCCACTTGCTTAGAAAGGAAAACACATAGGCCTGTTGGAAATAATTCTGGGTGGGACTATTCGATAACAGGATAGGGCCAGATCTTACATATGAGTATTGCCTTTATATTGTTTCTTTTTTTTTTTTTTGCCTTTATATTGTTATACGCAAGGTGACAAAGGACGCCAGCCTCTGTAAAACAATATAATGTTTCCTTAGGGCAGAAATTATTTTTATATGTAGTTGATAAGTAGTAAACTTCATTTTGCACAGATGTGAAATGAATTAAAAATGGCATTTATGTTTTCTCCAGAGTGGTTTTCACGATTAACACTGCGTTACTCATGAGGAACTGTTCTCTCGAGTTGGGAGGACCAAGTCCAACCCTGCCAACCTCATCCCACAAGTCAGGGAAGAATAGGGAAGACAGAAAGGGAGAAAGAGATGGAGAGAGGGAAGACAGAAAACTTCCTGGCAATGGGCAACTGATTCAAAAATCTAATTTAAAAAATTATCAAATAAAGTTTTAAGTTCACATTAGATACTGAAATATTTTAAATGATATTTACATGTATATTTAATACATGTATATTTTTTTCTTTAGAAACATGATATTAAAACAAACAGATCAGTGTTTGGAACTCACAGCTGATTGTGAATAAAGGTAGCTTGTTCAGAGACAGCTCTGTAAGCAAATCTCAATGTTTAAAAGATTTCCTTCTTTTTATTTGGAGGGAAACCTCAAGCAGACTCTGGAGCCAGACGCGGGGCTCAATCTGCCCAATCAGCTCATGACCTGAGCTAAAACCGAGCTGGACGCTTCACTAACTGAGCCACCCAGGTGCCCCAATAAATCTCACTTTTTATTAATAGGGAAAAAGTTTATTCTCCACACATTTCTTCAATAACTTAGCAAGGTCAATAAAATGTAAACTTTATCACTTTCACTCATTTGTTTCCTGACGATTTGAAAAATCCCCAGTAACAGCAATAATAAAAATAGTAATAATAGCAAGTAGCACTTCTACACCAGGTTGTAAATGATGGAAAATACACAGGTGATGCAAAAGCTTTCACTCCCACATGATAATTCAGTTCTATTTCATTCCAGACTATCACTCACCAACTGACATTCTGAGGACGAATAATGATCTTTCGGTAGGCCCCTGATAAGGAATAATCTCGAATTTTGTGTCTCATGTTGTCAATATCCAGATTGTCTGCTGTGAGCATTTCCCTGTAGGCTTCACTGACTATAAAATACAAAAAGTTAGTTGGAATGCAGCATGCCAGCAAGCTACCTTCAGCTAGACTACGAAGAGAGTAACATGTAAATTCAGTTAGATCGTCCTAATGGAACCAGTCCCTCTAATTGATAATCCAGCCTGTTCTTTGGAATCGAAATTTGGGGACTTACTCCCACAGCTCGGTGTCTCCAGCTTAGGTTGGACCAACTTGTAAGTTATCTCTTGCAAGCAGCCACAGTATCTGGGGTGTAAGGTTCTTAAGCTAACTACAAAAGCATTTCATCTGAAGTTATTAACCTACAATTCATACGTACTCCGAGTTGGAAGAGACCACGCACATGGCCTCAGACTCTTTCTGGAAGAGGGGAGATATAAATTATATGCAGAGAAGTAAGGGACCTGGGAAAACCATCTGGGTTCAGCCTTACACCTGATGTGGGAACTTTTTTATAACACCCAAGAGAGACAGTCATCCAGCCTTCGCTTGCATGTGGCCAGTTCCTGGTAACCACTTCTTTGTGAGAAACACAATTGTTAGAAAGTTCCTTATTCCAGGCTGCAAGCTGTCTTTTTAGAACTTTGGCTGACTGCTCTGGAACACAGCGGACTCACTGCCCTCTTCCACACGTACTCACGGTACCGGCCCTGTAAGCCGTTTCTTCTCTAGGCCACACGCCCATTCCTTCAACTGTCCCTCCTCTGCCGTTTCTGCATTCCCCACAAGACACTTGATCACCCTCAGGGTAGCAGCCTGATGTTCAGTAAGAACTCGATTCTTTATGTAGACTACTCAAACCAGGCCTTTACAAAAGTAACAATTTACATTTAACTCTATTCAATGCCTTCTTCAGTTCTTTTAAAAAACTTATTTTTCATATAATAAACCATTCTGGGTAACAGAATCTGCAAACATGATAAATAGGTTTCTTGATTCAAGTTAATTCCTAAAAAATAGGGGGCAGACTAGCATGAAGGAAAGACTCCCTCACCACACACCTCTAAGATAACAGGGATCCCTAAATTGAGCACAGCTGGACACCGAATGTGCGTGTGTTACCAACCCACGGGCCCGACCCACCACCCATCCAGTCTGTGAGCCCCTGTCTTGGCCACAAGGTCTCCATGAACAGCTTGGTCAAAGGCTGTGCTGAATTTATGTCTTAATAGCCCACAATTCTGATCCTGAGAGGTACAAGAAAGAAGAAAAGAACGTTCACTTCTTTCCTGGAAAGAGAGCAAGCGTGGGTCTGAGCATCCAAGGTTTCCTTCTCGCTAGTTCCCCGTGTCAGTGTCTCCTCGGGGCCTCGCTGTGCCATCAGGCCAGGCAGACCACTCCCCGCCCCCTCCCTCGTCTCCCTAGTCATTCTCTCCTCCTTGTCCCTATTCCTGCCCCTCAGCGAAGTCAACCTCAGAAGTATTAGGAACACAGCAATTTGATCATGCTAGTCAACTTGGAAGTGGCAGATGACTAACTTTTTTAAGTATCCGCATTATCAAAGAAGAGTGTTAATATCTCTTCATTCTGTAACTTGTACAATTTCAAGGAACATAACACTGATAAGGAAAATCATTCTGGTCCCTTGAGAGAAAAGATGGTTTTTCTTTGTTGGTTTAAGTAGGCTCCACACCCAGTGTGGAGCCCAATGTGGGGCCTGAACTCACGACCCTGAGATAAGACCTGAGCTGCGATCAGGAGTCGGATGCTTAACCAACTGAGCCACCCAGGCGCTCTGAAGAGAAAAGGCTTTTTAACAAGAAATAACTTCCCACAGACCAGTTCTAGCTAGGGTAAACTTCCAGGGTCAGGTCCACCAAGCTGGTCCCATGCTCAGAGCTTTCTTTTTCCCAATTTCTGAATCCTTGAACAATGAAAGTTCTGAACCACATGCCCCCCAACCCTAACCCATGAAGGTAAGGGAAATAATCCCTAACAGCCTATGGAGAATGGGAAATAAGGACAGTGAGTGCTAACCTTTCACTCCATAAACTTCTGTGCTTGTTGACTTTTAAAACACAGTAAGCAGGTATTATATATGGTGTCAGACAAAAAAGGAAGTAATGTTAGAATCAAACTATCCATGCACTTTCTCAATGACTTTTTCCAAAGCCTTCCTATCCTTAATAAGAATTAGTGGATCTCAGAAATTCAAATGATGCCACTGATAACGGCAACACTGGGCACAGCAGTATCAACACTACTACAACTACTCCTATTACTGCCACCACCACCACCATTTTGTTTCTCGATTTAATCATCCAAGGGCCCCTGGCTGGCTTAGTCGGTGAATCACAGGACTCTTGGCCTTGGAGTTACAAGTTCGAGCCCCACGTTGGGTATAGAGATTACTTAAAAATAAAAAAAAATATAAAATATCCATCTGAATACATCCCTTCCTGGGGGACTTTATATGTAAACATGGTTTATAAATGCTTGAACTCGAAACATCTTCAAGTCTGATGGAAATCAAAGTTCTAAAACTCTATTTCAAGTACTGATTATTTCTTCCCCTCTTTCTACTCTTCTTGGCGGCCAGTGGCTTAAATATGTCAAACTTTGTTTTAACTATTTTCCCCAGACAGGGAACTTACTTTTATGCTTTGGGTAGATAACATCGAAACCCGGCAAGGGCATGACCACATCATGGACGGAGTAATTATTAACATCTTCTTCATCAATGTAGGTGGCTGTAGCTGCAAATTCACAAATAGAGAAATAAAGAAAAATTGTGAAAATAGGTAATATTTTCATGAGCCTGATCTTCTAAAATCATATATATCTAAGAAGTCAGAAGGGCAAGGTGACATGGCTGAGTGGCCTACAAGCTTAAAGAAATGAAGTTAGGGACCTTTTTGTCTTTTCTGCTCTACCCAAGAAATAAAAATCATGGACTGAGAACGAGTGGAAAGTAAAAAAAAAAAAAATTATTTCTCAGCTGCACCCTCAATTTTTTAGAAGGTTTGCTTTACATAATCAGCTCCTTTTTTTTTTAAAAGATTTTATTTATTTATTTCACAGAGGGAGAGAGATTACAAGTAGGCAGAGAGGCAGAGAGAGAGAGAGGAGGAAGCAGGCTCCCTGACGAGCAGAGAGCCCGATGTGGGCCTCGATCCCAGGACCCTGAAATCATGACCTGAGCCGAAAGCAGAGGCTTTAGCCCACTGAGCCACCCAGGCGCCCTTAATCAGCTCCTTTTTAAATAACATTACAAAATAGTATCTAGAATGCTATCATCAATGGATGCATTTTGCTAAGAGAATAATTTTTAAAAAATCAATCTGCATTTAGAGAATGTAATGTGATGGCACATGGGACAGCAAAATACATTGGATGTAATCAACACCGGATGAAGTTAAAAACTATTAATTCAGGACAATCAAAATTTCTCAACAGAAACCTTAGTGGATCTACTGGACATACATGCAGATGAACAGGCTATGTGTTCAGAGAGTAGAAGGACAGCCAGGTATGCCAGAAGGATGTGGACCGTGGAAACAGGCAGACCTTGATTCTGAATTCCTGCCTTTTCTTTTTTTAACCAGCTGTGGCACCCTGTGAACGTCGTCTGAAGAACAGAGAGAACACTTCACAGAATACTATGAGCTTTAAACCAGAAGATACGGACAAAGGCTTAGCACAAGGCCTGGCCCGTGGTGAGAGGGCTCAGCATCAGAGGGCATCATCTGTGTGTCTTATGAATGCTGCGGGCAGAGGGTATGCACTAAATGTCTGTTATATCATGGCCCGTATGTAAAGTGGGCTCCAGTTGAGTGTTTTAAAGAAATTCTTTAAAGCTGGCAGACAATAGCTGAGAGGCCCAGGTACGTTCAGAAGTAGAGAGGAGTACTTGCAAGACCCAGATTATAGTTTGGAAAAAGATTTAAGGCAACATTGAGTCCAAATCTTATTCTAGCTGAGAAAATGGAGGCCCAGAGACTTAGAGAGAGTCAGGCACTTACTCAATTTGGAGATATATATATATATATGGAGAGATACACACACACACACACACACACACACACACACACACACACTATTTTAAAGATTTTATTTATTCATTTGACAGAGAGAGAGCGAGCGCACAAGCAGGGGGAGTGGCAGGCAGAGTGAGAAGTAGACTCCCCGCTGAGTAGGGAGCCCAATGCGGGACTTGATCTCAGGACCCCAGGATCATGACCTGAGCTGAAGGGAGATGTTTAACTGACTGAGCCACACAGGCGCCCCAAAGTGGATATATATTCTCATTAAAGACACAGATTCAAACTGTTCAATCTGAGTTTACAATGTCTTTCCATTTCAACCTTACTAGACATCTCTCTCTCTCTCTCTCTCTCTTAAGTAGTGGGCAGGTTGAATTTTAAGCGCTAGTGTCAAATAACTAACCCTAGGTGGGTAGATTAATGAGGATATCTGCCTTTTTACCTCCTTTGAGAACAAGGTCCCCTGGAACGGGCTTCAGTCCGTACTCTTCTATTCTCTTGCTTACCATGTTATTCCACACATAGCTTTGATAGCTATGAATATACATTAAGCGATTATTCCTTGGTATCTGGAAGGAAGAAAAAAAAATGGGCAAGGAAAAAAATACATATTCTGAATATTGAAAGTACTGGACTTTCCAAGACTTTCCTGTACTTTCCTAAGATAAGAAGCTCATACGTTGAATGTCATACGTTGAATGTCATTTTTCTAAGAGCTGACAGAAACAGTGACTGACGCACAGCAACCCGTGTGAGGGACAGAGCCCCTCTGCCTACGGGTGTTCAGTCGGCTCCGACTTCAGTGCCTGTCATGCGTTCATGCAAATAAAGCAACTCCAGGGGGAACCTATACCCTGAATCAAAGATACAGTGCTCAAACTGTAGAAATTTACACGTCACTGACAGAGCAGTGCTTTCTTCCTGATTAATTCCATGGAAGGAGAAAACCTAAAGGACTGAACCGACGAACAGTTTCACGCAGCAAAAAGTCTGCCTCTTTTAGTTTGCCTGGGGAAAAGTAGATAAGACTGAAGGTGAAGAGTTAAACTTCAGTCTGTTCTGGGTTACAGGTATCCGAATACTAGCATAGGCCACACGTGCCAAGAGGGGACCCACTGCTGAACCACCACGAAGAAACCAAACTAAAATGTGATCATTTAGACCACTTCTCGTGCAGCCTCTTACTTAGGTAGGTTACAGGGCTGATGCTGGAGAATGATCAAGAAATGAATTCTAAGATGGACTGTGAATTTCTGGAGCACCAAAATGCTTAATTTAAATTTCCTTGTGGTTAATATTTTCCTCTTTAATGCTTTTCTCACGCCCTCAATGTTAATAGGTATTGCCAACATTTCCTGCACCCACCCTCCACCCTCATCACCGTTCAGGGTACAAACAAGGATCACTCGGGTCACACGGCACTCAGAGATCACCGAAGGATTCTTATTTACCTTCTGCTCTTTCAAAATTTAGTAAAATAGTTAAAGAAAAATTTAAAAAGCATTAAGCCACCTCAAGTCATTCGCCTGACTTCACAAATAGGACTCACTATGCCAAACGCAGAGACTATATTCTTCATTCCATATTTTGAAAGTCCTCGAAGCAGCTGCCCTTCCACACACCTTTTGACAGGAAGTTTTCTGAGGGCAGCGGCTGGGTCTTTGGTCTTCGCCCACTCTTCCCTGCACTTAACCAAGTAGCCCTTTTCGGCTGGAGGGGAAAAAGCTGTGATTAAAACAATTTACCCGCTAAGATTTCCATAACTTAATGTGCTACCTAGAGAACACAAAATTAGAAAACGCTCTCTGTAATTCAGGTACTCTGAACAGCTTCTGCTCACCTAAGAAAAGCCATCAGAATGNCTTCCACACACCTTTTGACAGGAAGTTTTCTGAGGGCAGCGGCTGGGTCTTTGGTCTTCGCCCACTCTTCCCTGCACTTAACCAAGTAGCCCTTTTCGGCTGGAGGGGAAAAAGCTGTGATTAAAACAATTTACCCGCTAAGATTTCCATAACTTAATGTGCTACCTAGAGAACACAAAATTAGAAAACGCTCTCTGTAATTCAGGTACTCTGAACAGCTTCTGCTCACCTAAGAAAAGCCATCAGAATGTGAAAAGGTGGGACAGGCAGAGGGCACCCAACGAGCCGGCTCTGTCCACCATCTGCCACTCCAGGATTTAAGCACCATTACTGTTCCATGATGACCCGTGATTCACCACAAGACAAAACCCAGGCAGTCCTTTCTTCCTTCTCTTTTTTTACTGGGTTGGCAAATTTAAGAGGCCACTCTCCTTAAAATTAGACAACTTTATCTCTTTTAATTTGCAAATGAATAATTACCCAAAGGGCATAGTTGTTTTGATAATTTATACAGTAGTATGCTTTCTGTTTTTTTTTTTAAAGAGGCTCCATGCCAGGCACAGAGCCCAAATGGGGCTCAAACTCACGACCCTGAGATCACAAGCAGAGCTGAAATCAAGAGTCGGACGCTTAACTGACTGAGCCACCCAGTTGCCCTTGTACAGTAGTATTTAAATCTTTTTTCATACAGTATGAATACAGAGGTACTTTCTGGGAAGTTTTTGACAAACTCTTCAAACTAAAAACCCTCAACATTTTTTGGCCCAGTTTTTACATTCTATTACACTATGCTTGAACAAATTAACCACAAGTGAAAGTGTCTAGATTCCTGAATGTTCAGAGATTTCGTAGTGCACGGGGAAAAGGAAATAAATGTATTCATTTATGAATGAATAAATTAGATGAGCTAAACTGCTAAAAACAGTATATAAATGGTAAATCTCACATATATACATAGAATTTGTGAAAAAATGAATTATCCTTCTATGTTACTATAAAAACAATCTTGCAAATTCTGAAATAACTACCCCCAATATACACACATACTTTTTATTCAAAGCCATTCCATGAATACCTAAAAAATATTCTATTTTTTTCATTAACATGAATTTTGTTCTTACCTCCAGAGCGGGGTTTCAATATTAAATCCATGACTTCCGTCCAGGAATTCTGTAGGATAGCTCTAAAATTAAACATCGTCTATTTTACTTAATTTTGCAGTAAGATGAATTTTATATGTCAAAATCTATACAGTAATAATCACGTTAACTGTCTATATATATATATATATATATATATATATATATATGTATTTTAAGATTTTATTTGACAGAGAGAGAGAGATCACAAATAGGCAGAGAGGCAGGCAGAGAGAGGAGGAAGCAGGCTCCCTGCTGAGCAGAAAGCCCAATATAGGGCTTGATCCCAGGACCCCGAGACCATGACCTGAGCTGAAGGCAGAGGCTTTAACCCACTGAGCCACCCAGGCGCCCCTGTCCATATTTTATTAAATGCAAAAGCTGGAAAACTAATATAATGATAAAGGTTTCAAATGTAAACGCCAAAAGAACTTAAAAATGAGAGAACAAAATGAAGAACATGTTCACTCATTAACATTTAGTATCACCCTCACAGTTTTAAAATGCTAATAGGATAAATACTACCAACTCATCAAGCTGTTATATGTGCTATTATCTGTATAAATCAAAGTTACGTCTTTCTGCACTAAAACTTATTTGAAATTTCTCAAGAAATTTCTCCCCCTTGTTAAATACCTTCTTGGCTAGGCAAACAGAATAAATAACACTTTATCCTTCCTTATTATTTTTGCCAAAATGGAAATATCTTTTATTTTTTGCTGATTGTATGTTTCTTAAAAATTAAATAGTATATAAGAAAGGTTATCTGTTACCTAACACCATCTAAATTAATACTTCAAAAGAGTATTTTTCATAACTTTTTAGAAAAGATTTCATTTTTTTTTAAAGATTTTTTTTGAGAGAGAGAGCGCAACAGAAAAAGAGAGGGAATAAGTGGCAGCGCGGGGGTGGGCGGGGGGGCGGGTAAGGAGGGAGAGGGGCAGAGGGAGAAGGAGACTCCCCGGTGAGCAGCAAGCCCAAAGTGGGACTTGATCCCAGGACTCTGGGACCATGACCTGACCCAAAGGCAGGTGCTTAATCGACTAAGCCACCCAGGCGCCCCGTTAAAAGATTTTAAGTAATTTGTATACCCAATGTGGGGCTAGAACTCACAACCCCAAGATTAAGAGTCACACGCTCCACTGAATGAGCCAACCAGCCGTCCCCATGACGTTTCTGATACATCTGTAAGCACAATTTTTCCTTTAACTTCTATTCCATTATATGTTGCCATATGAAAATTCTGTGTATACTAACTGAATTTTTCCAGTTAAGATTTCTGGTGTTGGGAGTCATGCTTAGAAAGGCCTTCCCTCAGGGCACCTGGGTGGCTCAGTTGGTTAAGTGTTCAAATCTTGGTTTTGGCTCAGAGGATGATCTCATCGTCTTGTGACTGTGGGATCGAGCTTCCTGGGGAGCCCCAAGTCAGGCTCCATGCTCAGCTGGGAGTCTGCTTGAGATGATCCCTCTCCTCCCCCCCTCCCTGTCCATGCACTCTTTCTCTCTCTAAAATAAATCTTTAAAAAAAGGAAGGCCTTCCCCACCAAAAGAATAATAGAAATCCCTTCTACTAATTTTTCTGTTTTAGTGGGGTTTTTATTTTTCATATTTAAGTTTACCTATATGGGATGTTTTTGCATATTAAACTGTATAAAATGCTGTTTGGTATCCAATGATATGATCATATGGATTTTCTTAATCTACTAATGCAATTAATTATGTAACAGATTCCTTACTACTGGCCATCCTAGCCATCTTAGAAGAAGCCATGCTCTATCAGTCTTTCAGTGTTCTCCTGGGTGACACATTAGGGAACTGGCTAGGCTATCCGCAACACATCTGGAGAGAGTGGAGAACGAGTTCAGGACTGGGCACTGGTTTGTCAGGTAGCACAGAAGATGTCTGTGTTCAAAAACCTCTGTTACCTGGCTGGCCACTTGATTTTGTAAATAGGTTTCTTGTAAAACACATGTGCTCATCCATGATGCACTGTGTATGACTGCTTTCATGCTGTTTTAATAGAACTGACCACCTGCTATGAACATGGCCCACCAAGCCCAAGATATTTACTATCTGGCCCTTCACAGAAAAAGTCTGCCAACACGTGGTACATTACCAAGTCTCTTAAGATGCTGCCACATACACAAAAGCTCACTGTATAATGTCATATGAAATATGTGCAGATTTCATTTACAAGAGGCCATTCTATCTGGCTCTCTACATGGTAAGATGTTTTCTACTTACGTTATCTTTCCTTCTTCCAACTTTTTTTAATCGTATAAAATATGCATAACATAAAACCCTTAATTTTAGCCATTTCTAAAGTGTACAGGTCTATGGCACTGAGTGTGTTCATACTGTGTGTAACCATCAGGACGACCTGCCCCCAGAACTTTTACATCTTCCCCAACTGAAACTCTGTACACATCAAATAACTCATGTCTCCTGGCAACCGCTGCTCCACTCTATGTAGGAATCTAACAATTCAAGGTACCTCATATATGTACCTCAAATACACAGTATCTGTCTTTTTGTGCCTGACTTCTTTAATTTAGCATAAAAGTCTTCAAAGTCTGTGCATGCTGTAGCATGTGTCGGAGCTTCCTTCCTGTCAAAGCTGAAAGATTCTCCATTGTATCGATGTAACATGTTTTGGATCCATTCATCCGTTAATGGACACTTGGTGGATTCCACCTTGCCTACTATGAATACTGCTCTTAAAAACATGGGTGTGTAAATACTTGCTGAGTGTTCGCGTTCACTTCTTTTGGTTAGATACTCAAAAATGGAATTTACGGATCATATGGTGATTCTACATTTGACGTTTTGAAGAATTACTGTATCATTTTCCACAGAGGCTGGCTCACTCGGAATGCACAAGGGTTCCCATTTCTCCACCGCTTCACCAACAATTGTTTTGTTCTTTTTAGTAATGGTCTTTCTAATGGGTATAAAAATTATCTCATTGTGGTTTTGATTTGTATTTCCTTAATGATTAGTAATCTTGAGCATCTTTTCATTATTAGTTTATTTATCATTTGCATTTTATTCTTTATGAAAGGTCTATTCAAGTTCTTTGCCAATTTTTAACCAAGTTGTTTTGTTGAGTGCTAAGGAACTCTGTATGTTTTGGATATTAACCCCTCATCAGATATATAATTTGCAAATATTTTCTCCCATTCTGTGGAATGCTTTTTCATTCTGTTGATAGTGTCCTTTGTACACAAATATTTTTAATTTTATGGGGCCCAACCTATTGTTAGAGTCAAGAAATTAGCAATCAAATGTCATGAGGTTTCCCCCCCAATTTTATAGTTGTAGTGGTTCAGGTCTTGGATCTATTTTGAGTTAATTCTTGCAAATGGTGTGAGACAACTTGTAATGGTGTGAAGGATCCAACTTCATTTTTTCATGTGTATATCTAATTTCCCCAATATAATCTGCTGAAAATACTGTCCTTTCCCCATTGAATGGTCTTGTTACCCTTGTCAAAAGTCATCTGGCCATGTATGCAAGGGTTTATTCCACTTAAAAAAAAAATAAAACAACTTTACTTGGATATAATTCATATATCCATATAATTCATCCATTTAAGTGCACAATTCAACAGCTTTTGGTATAAATCACACAATCATTTTGGAACATTTTTAGCACCCAAAAAGAAATCCTACACCCATCAGCAGTCACTCTCCACTACCCCTCCTTCAAATGTAGGCAACCTTTAATCAACTTTCCATCCCTATGGATTTGCCTATTCTGGATATTTCATATAAAAGAATCCTATAATATCTTGCCTTTTGTGACTAGCTTCTTTCACTCAGCATATTTTCAAGGTGCATCCATGTTGCAGCAGGTGTCAGTACTCCATTCTCTTTTATCGTTGAATAATATTCCACTGTACGGATACATCACATTTTGTTTATCCATTTATCAGTTGATGGGACATCTGGGTTGTTTCCATTTTTTTGGCTGCTATAAATATTGGTGTAAATTTTTATGTAAACACATGTTTTCAATTCCTGTGTATATACCTACGAGTGCAACAGCTAAGTCATATGGTAACTCTACACTGAACCTTCTGGGGACTAGCCAGGCTGTTATCCAAAATGGCTGTGCTGTTTTACATTTCTACCAGCAGCGCATGAGGGTTCCGATTTCTCCACATCCTCACCAACACTTGTTATTGTCTGTCTCTTTGATGTTAGCTATCATAGTGGATATGAAGTGATGCTCACCGTGGTTTTAAATTGCTTTTCCCTAACAATTAGTGATTCCCTAGTGGTGTTGAGCAACTTTTTGTGTGCTTACTAGCCATTAGTCTATGTTCTTTAGAGAAATGTCTACTTGGATCACTTGCCTATTTTAGACTATTATTTGTCTCTTTTGTCTTTGAGTTGTAAGAGTTCTTTAAAAACTTTGGATAGAAGTCATTTTTCCATCTTTAATCTATAAACTAAGGGTGGTTTTGTTTTTTCCTGGGAGGTCCTATGACGGTAATAACAATGGGCTGCTCTGAAGCTAGGAAATTTTTTTTTTTTAAGATTTTATTTATTTATTTGACAGAGGGAGAGAGAGCACAAGCAGCAGAGTAGGAGGCAGAGGGAGGGAAAAGCAGGCTTCCCGCTGAGCAAGGAGCCCGATGTGGATCTCGACCAGAGCCAAAAGCAGTCACTTAACCAACTGAGCCACGCAGGTACCCCTAGGAAATATGCTTACATTATGGAAACTTGGTTTGAAATTTTGAATGTATACTTAGAGCCCGCAATGCAATTTTTGTTCCTGTTTATTTTTGATAAATCTGATCTCATTTTCATTAGCCATTTTACATTATCTTTGGAGTACAAATCTACAGGGTCCCACGGCTATTATTCTGCCAAATTAATTACAAATTCAAAAGTTGATACAGGGGTACTTGGGTGGTTCAGTTGGTTGAGGATGGCTCTTGGTTTCGGCTCAGGTAATGATCTCGGGGTCATAAGACTGAGCCCCATGTTGGGCTCTGCACTCAAGGCAGAGTCTGCTTGAGATTATCTTGCTCCCCACTCCCAACTCTGCTTCTGCTTGTGCTCTCTCTAAAATAAATAAAATCTTAAAAAAAAAAAAAAGTTGATACAGCCTGGGGCACTTGGCTGGCTTGTTGGTGGAGTGTGCAACTCTTGATCTCAAGGTCATGAGTTCAAGCACCAAGCTGGGCATAGAATCTACTTAAAAAATAAATAAAATGCTAATTACAACGAAACAAAATTAAAAAAATCAAAAGTTGATACAGCCTTCCCTTAAATATTCTGTCCCATGATACGGTTTACATCTTCACTATCTTTATCAATGTCCTCTGACCATTTAGCAAGATTGAAAACATCATTTATTATCTAATAATAATGATTATTAGTTGCTTTATTTTCTTCTCGGCAAAAATTCTTTCTCTGGTTAGTATGCTTTAGTTTTAAAATACTACTTTCTGCTTATTGAGCACCTACTATATCCCAGACACAGCAACAGGGGCTGCATAAATAACACGTCATTTCATTTTCACCCTCTGTGAAGTTAGCATCAGGATCTCCATTTGACAGATGGGTAATCTGAGGCTCTGAACTGCCTGAGCTTTTAACCTCCACAATATTGCCTCAAAGAAGTAGAGGAAATACTACATGACAGATTTTAATCATTTTGTGCTTTTCTAAAACTTTATTTTGTTTTTTAATTTTTTAAATCATTTTTTAAGATTTTATTTATTTATTTGCTAGAGAGAGAAGGGGGGACGCAGGCTCCCTGCCGAGCAGAGAGCCCAATGTGGGGCTCAATCCCAGGACCCTGAGATCATGACCTGAGCTGAAGGCAGAGGCTTAACCCACTGAGCCACTCTGGCATCCCATTTATTTCATTTTTTTAAAAAGATTTTACTTACTTGAGAGAGAGAAAGAAAGTGTGCACATGTGAGCAGGGGGAATGGCAGAGGGAGAGAGAATCTCAAGCAGAGTCCGCACGGAGTGTGGAGCCCTACATGGGGCTTGATCCCACAACCCTGAGATCATGACCTGATCCAAAACCAAGAGTAAGACACCTAACCAACTGAGCCACCCCAATCATTTTGTGCTTTTAACAATGCATGAACAAATATAAGTCTGTGTAGTTGGCTGCTGCAACCATGCACAGGAAGTCAAAAAAAGTTCTCTGTTCCCAGGACTACAGAGGACCAACTAGTGAGCCCCAGCAGACCCCCAACCCTAAATTTCACGTTTGCTAGAACACAGGTTTGAAACACAAGGAAGAACATGAACTACATAATCTCTCAGATCACTTCCAAATCATGACTTCTATTCATTTGAACTCCCATGAGAATGATTACTTTATGTAACAATCTACTGGACAGCATATACAGGTTTAGGTTTCCAAATCCAAGTAAGTATGTATATATGTAAGTAAAGTTTATTATTTTGGGAGCCTGGATGACTCAGCTGGTTAAGAGTCTATCTTTGGCTCAGGTCATGATCCCAGGGTCCTGGGATCGAGTCCTGCATCCAGCTCCCTGCTCAGCAGGGAGTCTGCTTCTCCCTCTGCCCCTCCCTCCACCCACGCTCTCTCTCTCTCAAATAGAAAAAAAAAATCTTTTAAAAAATAAATTTATTTATTAAAGTAATTTCTACACTCAAATGTGGGGCTTGAACTCACAACCCAGAGATCGAGAGTTGCATGCTCTTCCAACTGAGCTAGCCAGGCACCCTTTTTAAAGTGTTTTGTTTGTTTGTTTGTTTTTAAGTTTATTTAGTAATCTCTATACCCAACTTGGGGCTCCAATGACCCCAAGATCAGGAGTTCAAGTATGTACTGATGGGATTCCCACCCGAGCTTACCCTAGAGGGATTCCCTATTGCCTGAAAGTGAATCAGAGTTGTTAAAACAAACTTTACCATGCTATTTCTGTCCTACACCCCTTTCTTTAAGTGCAGGGAAAGTGCAGATGAAAATTTAATAAACTAGAAAGCGTTTGTTAAAAGAGATCACAAACTGCATCATCTCTGTCAGGCTACCCAACAGCTTATTGCACTGAGCCAAGATTTACCTGTAAAGAAGGCACTAAAAATAGAATCCCTGGATGGGTTATCAGGGCTGAGAGAAAAACCTACCTTTCAGATTTTATCCTTTCGAACATGGATTTAATTAAGGATTCTATGGATCAGCTGATGAGACACACTGGTTTACTCGGCCCAGACATGAATAATTAAAAACAACAGCGACAAAAAAACCTTTCTTCTTTTTTCAAGTGAGCTCTTTCAGGCAAAAGTTAAGAAATTAAATACGCACCTTCCAACCTGATATGTGGGGACAGCTGTAGTTCCAAATCTTTGCATCCCATAGTAGTTAATAAATCCGATCTCCTTGAGAGAGTTCATAGCTTGCTGAACTTGGTCATCAGTTCCTGTTATATTTCTGCAGAGGCCCAAGTTACCCAGAGAAAAAACAAGAGTCAAACACATTCGGGGATGCATATCACCAATGATATGGCTTGGCTTCATGCCTTTCCCTTATGCCCTGTAGTTTTCTCTCTACCTGCTGAGGACTTCCTGTTTTAAAAAAAAAATGGTAGTGAAATACAGATAACATTAAATTGACCACTTTGGCCGTCTTTAAGTACACAGCGTAGTGGCTTTAAGTACACCAACAATGTTGTGCAACGTTCCCCACTACCTACTTCCTGAACTTTCCACTCTTCCCAAACTGAAAATCAGTAAGCTTTAAACGATAGCTCCCATGTTCCCCTCTTAGACTTCCCCGCCCCAGGCAACCTTTCTTCTACTTTCTGTGTCTGTGAATTTGTCCATCCTAGCTACTGCCTATAAGCGGAAGCATAGGCTCTTCATCCCGTAACACTGGGTCTGGAGCACACGGCTCCTTTCCAAAGGAGGTGCTGAGTTGTGAGAGGTGAGGGGGTGTCGGTACCAATTATCCAGCACTATTTGCTCTCCCAGTCCTATGAGGCTCCGCTCGGCCTTCCCTCGCTGCCACATCTGCTAGAACCAACTCACCTGGATTAGTAACTATTCCGAACAGATATGAGGGGGTCCAGCGAGACCCTCTGTGGTTTGCATTCCTGCCTGCAGGTCTTTACCTGAGGACAACTGTGAAGTGATTCCCTTGAAGCTCTCCCAATTTCAGAGGGTTTTTCTGATAGCTGAAATTCCCCAGCTTAAAGTTCATCAAGCACTTGTTCAAATGGGCAAGTCTTTGAGCAGTTATTCTATAAAATATAAAATAAAAAAGGAGCACAAAGAGGATCATAAAATACTATCTGAAGGGACTTCTGGGTGGCTCAGTCATTAAGCATCTGCCTTTGGCTCAGGTCATGATCCCAGGGTCCTGGGATCAAGCCCCGTATCAGGCTCCCTGCTCAGTGGGAAGCCTGCTTCTCCCTCTCCCACAACCCATGTGTATTCCCTCTCTTGCTGTCTGTCAAATAAATAAATACAATCTTAAAAAAAAGAAACGCTGCCTGAATGAAATAGTCTTGGGCACTCTACTACAGGAAACAACAGCTCGAAACAAGACCTCACCAAGTTATGAGGAGCAAACACACAGGCAGGTGGGCTGAGCATTTTTCATTTCCCTCTGGATTGTTCCCCCAGCAAAATCATGCTGGTTCCATCTTACTGGATAGATTAACCTGGGCCACATTTATTTTCATAAAGTCTCTTGTGATTTATGAGTAATGGAACGATCATATCTGTACAATTTGCTACTTTTTGTGAGAGGGAAGGGGGATAATAACAGACAGCAATCCCATACGACCGTAAATACTGTTATTAAACATTTTACAGAAGAGTCAGTCCTATTTTCATCTATCAGAGAAATACTGTGATCTCACTAAGAAAACTTGAAAATGTATGGAGAAAAGAAAAACAATGCAGTTTCATCACCTGGAAAAAATCTGTTAATATCTCACTATATTTCCTCCTATTCTGTTTTTTCAAACATATTATATAGAGACAGAGATGGCATTGTACCACAAATGTATGCCTTGCTATCATTTAAAAGGTATTAAGAATGGGGCACCTGGGTGGCTCAGGTAGTTAAGCGTCTGACTTCAGCTCAGATCCCGGGGTCCTAGCATTGAGCCCCGGGATCATCATCGTAAAAGAAGTTCCCCTCTCCCTCTGCTCTTCCCTCCGGCCCCCTGCTCTCTCTTGTTCACTCTCTTACTCTCAAAAACAAACAAACAAAAAAACAAAAACAAAAAACAAAAAAACAAACAAAAAAAACAAGAAAAAAAAAACCACCACAAAACTTAAAAGGTATAAGGAAATTTTCATGAAAAATTCCTTAACTTCTTTAATAGTAATTTACATAGAAAAACAAATACAGAACTGAAAAACCTATGTCCTCCCTCTCTCCCTCAACATTTCACCCCATCAGCAGCCCGTGTTAACAGTTTCCCGTACATCCTTCCAGAAACACTTTCTGTATATAGAAGCACAGGTGTACCTGTAGTCTCCTCCCTTTTAGGATTTTTTTGGTAAGCTCTTTATATGTTGTATATATGGAAAAATACAAGACTTGTAGGTATTCTGCTTGACAAATTTTCACCAAGTGAACACAACCATGCGACTAGCACCAAGATCCTCCCCTCTTTTGTTACATTATAAAGTGTTCAGCATCTTTTTTTTTTTTAAGATTTTTTTATTTTTAGGGCACCTGGGTGGCTCAGTGGGTTAAAGCCTCTGCCTTTGGTTCAGGTCATGATGTCAGGGTCCTGGGATCAAGTCCCGCATCGGGCTCTCTGCACAGCGGGGAGCCTGCATCTCCCTCTCCCTCTGCCTGCCTCTCTGCTTGTGATCTCTCTTTCTCTGTCAAATAAATAAATAAAATCTTTAAAAAAAAGATTATTTTATTTTGAGAGAGAGTGCGTGAGCAGGGTAAGGGGCAGAGGGAGAGAGGAAACAGACTCCCTGTTCAGTGGGGAGCCCGAGGCAGGGGTTTGATTTCTGGACCAGGAGATCATGACCTGAGTCGAAATCAAGACTCGATGCTGAACTGAGCCACCCAGGTGCCCTAGCATCTTGCTTTTTTCCACTTAAAAATGCATATCCGAGATGAGCTTTATCCACACAGTACTTGGAAGCTGCCGCATTCCTCGTCCAGCTGCAGAGGATGGCTGCTGTCCTGCATATTCAATCCTTTATCTGACCCCCGCTGATGGACATTTAAATTGCTAGCTATCTTTTGCTATCACAAACAATTCTACAGCAAATATCCTTACACATACTTCTTTGTGCAGCTACACAGGTGCATCCTCGGAATAAATTCCTAGATGTGGGAGGTGTGGATTTTAAATTTTAATCCCTACTGCCCTCCAAAAAGTTTTATCAACTTATGCTCGCACTATTAACATATAAGTGCCTATTGCCTCATCCTTGTGTCTCCTGCCATAGCCTATTATAAGCATTCTTGAGGTCTGCCAGACTGTTAAAAAATGGTATTTGACCTTGGTTTTTATTTGCACACCTCCTATTGTGAGGTTAAACATTTCTACATATGTTGGCTGTGAACTGCGTTTGTCCTGTTACCTATTTTTTTTTTACATATTTTGGATTGTTATTATTTTTCTTCCTGTTTTCACAGAGTAAAGAAATCTGTTCTTCACCAGTTTGTAAATATCTCCCATTTTGTGAGTTTATTTATTTAACTTTTTAAAAAAGATTTTATTTATTTATTTGACAGAGAGAAAGCACAAGTAGGCAGAGTGGCAGACAGAGAAAGGGAGAGAAGCAGGCCCCCTGCCGAGCAGGAACCCTGATGCAGGGCTTGATCCCAGGAGCCTGGGATCATGAGGCAGGAGCTGAAAGCAGCTGCTTAACTGACTGAGCCACCCAGACACCCCTAGTTTATTTATTTTTATAAAAAAATTTTATTTATTTGAGAGAGAAAGAGAACATGAGCTGGGGGGAGAGACAAGGGGAGAGTTGAGCAAGTAGCCCAATGCAGGACTCGATCCCAGGACCCTAGGATCATGACCTGAGACAAAGGCAGACATGTAACTAACTGAGTCACCCAGGTGCCCTGAGTCTAGTTTATTTACAGTATTTTTAAAATTTATTTATTTATTTATTTGACGGAGAGAGAGAGAGAGAGAGAGAGATATCACAAGTAGGCAGAGAGGCAGGCAGAGAGGAGGAAGCAGGCTCCCTGCTGAGCAGGGAGCCCAATGAGGGCCTCAATCCCAGGACGCTGAGATCATGACCTGAGCCAAAGGCAGAGGCTTTAACCCACTGAGCCACCCAGGCGCCCTATTTACAGTAGTTTATGTGTTAGAAAATTTACCCCCACCTGTTATATTAAAAAAGAAAAATTCAGAGCTGGAGAAAAATGGCAACACTGTAACCTTCTACTTTTCAGGAGATTTACCAATTGCTACCCCCCCACACACACTTTATAAACCTCTTTCTAATCTATGAACACCCACACATTACATACTCAGGCAGACACATAAACACAAATGTGAAATCTAAATACTTTACTGAATGATTTTGAGTTAGTTGCAGACATCACACCTTACCCCTAGTGACCCCTGTGTGTGTGTGTCCTAGATCCCTACCCATGTGGGTCACACTCAGGAAGCGAAATAAGAATTCAACACTACGGACAGGCAGTCCACATCCACACTCACCCAATTACCTGATAACATCATTTCGATTTTTTTAAAGCTGCCTGAAATTCAGGATCTAACCAAGGACGACATACTGCTGTTGTGATATCCAGTTAGTGTCCACTAAGCTGTCTGGATCGGCCCGGCCTCTGGCTTTCTGTTGGTATCTGACTTTTGGCAGAATCCAGGCCACCTGTTTCACACCATGGCTTTACATTCGGATTTGTCTGATTGTTTCCTCATGATTAGACTCAGATAAACACATTACTTAGGTGATGCAATGGCCTTTTCAATGTACCGCAGCAAAGGGCAGTAATGTTCAGTTTGTCCATCACTGATGGTGATAAATTTAATCATTGGGTTAGGATGATACGCACCTGGTTTTTCTACTGCAAGGGGACCTTCCCTCTTGGACAGATTATCCTGTTCCCCATAGTCTTTCAACCACCCGTGCACGTACCCCAGGAGTCTTGCTACCTGAAGCAAACACTGGTGTGTAATGTGAAAGAGTGTTCTTCTCTACCTACCATTCCTCCTGCCTTAGGTGGCATTCTTCTGTAAACAAGGACTACAGAATAAAGTTTTAGTTATGCTCATGATTTTTTTTTTTAATAGTTCTGAGATTTAGGGTCGCCTGCGTGGCTCAGTCAGGTAAGCTTGCCTTCAGCTCAGGTCGAGATCCCATGGTCGTAGGGATTGAGCCCCATGACGGGCTCCCTGCTCAGCAGGGAGTCTGCTTCTCCCTCTCTGCTTGCTCTGTCAAATAAATAAAATCTTGAAAAAAAGACTGGTTCTGAGGCTTAAGACATACTCAGGGTGTCCCTAGCCAGAGATTTTTTTTTTTTTTAACGTTTCCCAAGTGTAAATAGAGTACTTCCACTGTTCTTTGTTTTGTTTTGTTTTCAGGAAAAAGGGCACTTTTCTTTTTTTCCTTTTGGCTTACGGTAGTGATTACTTTTTGTTTTGTTTTTTAAGATTATTTATTTATTTGACACAGAGAGAGAGATCACAAGTAGGCAGAGAGGCAGGCAGAGAGAGGGGGAAGCAGGCTCCCTGCTGAGCAGAGAGCCGGATTCGGGATCCCAGGACCCTGAGATCATGACCTGAACGGAAGGCAGAGGCTTTGACCCACTGAGCCACCCAGGCGCCCCAGTAGTGACTACTTTTTATCACACCTCTTAGAGCAGTGCTGGCCTCCAAGCATTCACCGACACACTGATCTTTACTACTGGAGTTTTCTAAGTTTACAATGGTTGTGGAGAAAAATAAAAGACCTCGGGGCACTGCTCTTCCAGGGGTTCTGAGTGGGAGCTTCTGTGGCTCCTTCCCCAGTCCACCTCTGACGCCAAAAGTGGGCCCCTCACAAAGGAGGGGGATACAGGACAGGTCCTGCTGACTCGGGAAGGTTTTCCTGCTCTCACCCCCGGCATTACATCACGGCGTCTCCTCATCCTAAGCAACAAGAAGGTGACAGAAAGAAGAGGGGAAGTGTTTTTCACACACAAACTGGCAACGGTGTCAGCAGCTGCTCAGTGGCGTGGGCTCCACATTTTAAATTAACGGTGTCACACATGCCTTTCTGCTTTATGGCCTTTTAAAGAAGCCAACTGTGGAGTATAAAAAACTGCACCAAGGACCTGGCCACAAAAAAAATAAGTATGTGTTTATCTGTAACTGTGGGCAGTGATACTGTGGCTGGTGCTGCTTTGTAACCAGCTTTGTTACTATCTGGCAGCGCGGAGTCACAGCTTTGGAAGCCATTCCCGGTGATCTCCTTCTTTGCTTCAAACAAAGTTTTCTTTGTGTGAAGGAAAAAAAAACCTGACAAAGCATTGCCTACTTTACCCACTTAGTGAAGACATACAAAAATGTCATCACTGATTCCTTCGTACAGTTTTTTATGTTTAAATTTTTGATTCACCTGGAATTTATTTAGACTAGGGAACTGAGGTAAAGAGCCAATTTTTTTTTCCAGATGGCTATTCAGTTATCTCAACAACATTCATTGACTCAACCATTTTTTTCTCTGCTGTTTTTTTTTTTTTTTTAATTTTAATTATTTGACAGAGAGAGAGAGAGCATGCACAAGTGCACAAGCAGGGGGAGTAGTAGAGGGGGAAGCGGACTTCCTGCTGAGCAAGGAGCCCAATGTGAGGCTCGATCCCAGGACCCCTGGATCATGACCCAAGCTGAAGGCAGACGCTTAACTGACTGAGCCACCCAGGCACCCCCCTCTGCTGATTTTAAATGCCACTTTGAATACATACTAAATTTGTGGATGGATCTGGGTACCTAATTTTTCTACTAATGTACGTGCCAAGATCAAATTGCTTTAACTGTGATATTTCTATAATACACTTTAATATATATTGAGGTGAATCCCCCTTGGTTAGTGACTTTTTCCAGAATTTTTATCTTAAGTTTTCATCTTAAGTTTCCTACATGAACTTTATGATTAACTTAAACAATACCATTCTACTGCTATTCTCACTAGTAGCAGCATAAATTTATACACTTATTTAATAAGAAAAGACATTTATATGGACCCAAGAACAGGCTGTATCATTCATTCATTCAGTTCTTTTACATCTCTCAACAGTATTTCAAAATTTTCTTCATAAAAATCCTATATGTATATAAAAAATTTTTTCTAGGTATGTTTTTCTCCTTTTCTTGTGTAAAAAACTTTTCCATTTTAATTTCTAACTAGCTATTGTCTTCATATTATGTTTTATATATGAATCTTTTTTTTAAAGATTTTATTTATTTATCTGACAGAGAAAGACACAGTGAGAGAGGGAACACAGCATGGGGAGCGGGAGAGGGAGAAGCAGGCTCCCCACCAAGCAGGGAGTCCCGGGGATCATGACTGGAGCTGAAGGCAGACGCTTGATGCCCTATATTAACCTTTCTTACCTTGTATAACTTTTAGTCAACTCCTCTGAGCAGAAATAATCATTAATGACAAAAACTGCAATTGGGCCACCTCCCTTCTAATTTTTATGACACTTATTTCTTTTCTTTTTTTTTTTTTTAAAGATTTTATTTATTTGACACACACAGAGAGAGATCACAAGTAGGCTGAGAGGCAGGCAGAGAGAGAGGAGGAAGCAGGCTCCCTGCTGAGCAGAGAGCCCAATATGGGCCTCGATCCCAGGACCCTGAGATCATGACCTGAGCCGAAGGCAGAGGCTTTAATCCACTGAGCCACCCAGGCGCCCTATGACACTTATTTCTTAAAAAATTTTTTAAAGATTTATTTTTTTTAAAGTAATCTCTACACCCAACATGGGGCTTGAACTCACAACCCTGTGATCAAGAGTTGCTTATTCTACTGATTGAGCCAGGCAGGTGTCCCTTCTTAATTTTGTTTATTTGCATTACAATCTGTCCAGAACAACAACAAAAATAGTGGTATCAGTGTGGTTTTTTTTATTTTTTTTCCTGACTAAATGAAATGCTTCTGGTGTTTCCTTAATAAATAAGACACTGGCTTTACATTTGAGATTTTCATATTTTGTCATGTTACATATTTTTATATTTTATGACAACTTGCATCTCTACTTTAGTAAAAAGGTTTTTGTTTTGTTTTTATTAGAAATACTCTAACATGGGGTGCATGGGTGGCTCAGTCGGTTGACTGTCTGCCTTTGGCTCGGGTCATGATCTCAGAGTCCTGGGATCGAGCCCCTGGTACAGGCTCCCTGCTCAGTGGGGAGCCTGCTTCTCCCTCTCCCTTCGCCCCTCCCCCGCTTGTGTTCTCTGTCAAATAAATAATAAAATCTTAAAAAAAAAACAGACTCTAACATGGTCGAAAACAGTGCACTAATCGAAACTTATTTATTTAACCATTCATTTTATTTAAGATTCTCCAATTTGGGCCATTTGGGTTGTTCACAATTTTTCAAAATCACAAATAATGCTGCATTGTACATCATTGTGCATAAGATGGTTTTTAACTTTCTCTCAATTCAGATTTCCTCTGAAAAGAGAACTACCACAACAAAGGGTGTTTGTGCTTCACCTTAGGGAACACTACACTTGACGCTCTGGACTGCTTTTCAGCCCTCGTCCCTTGAGCTCATTCCTGCTGTCAGGAGCCACGTTCCGGCTCTGGCCTGAATACACAGGCGCTGGGCGGGCGTGTGTGTCTGCATGAGGAGCCCGCGCCCCAGGGCCGGCACGAAAGGCCGGGCTCTGCCCCAAGGGCTGAGTCTACACACCCAAAGCAGCTCGTCATGGAAGCGGCCCCACACAGGTGTGCGCCTCTGCCCGTCTCTCAAGTCCCAACGACCCAGGAACAACTGACAGGCAAACTTTAGCTTACTCCTTAGTTAAAAACATGCTGTCTACTGAGTCAAACTTTTTAAAATTCATCTATATAATACCAGCTTGCCAATTCATCTCATGGAACTCTCTTCTTCTTCGCTGAAAATTTCCCTATACTTTCTGAAGACAATCATCTCTTTGCTGCATATCAATGAGTTTGTTTCCTAGCTCAATATGTGCAAAAGCTGCTCGACCAAATTTTTTGAGGAAAAAAATCTGTCACTGCCCCATTAATTATTATAAAACGTAGGAAGTTAGCAAGAGAAACTTGGGAAATGGGCAAAGCTCCCACCCAAGTACCCTTCCTCACCACATCCAATCCGAGGACCAAACAGCATAAAGCAGGTCTTGTTCAGCCTTGGGTCAGCGGCTAAGAGGCAGCAGGTCCAGGAGGAAAGGGCACCAGGTCCTTATCTGCATACATATGCAGACAGTGGTGGAACCATAGGGCATAAATTAATCCGGGATTATATCCCAGAGTCCAGGAAGCAGAGGATCAGGAGGAACAGAGTGGGAAAGAGGATGACAGAACTCCTTTTTGATCAATAACTGCTATTGTAGAAACAAACAGAATACTCAAGAGGAAAAAAGTAATCATGCGACTCAGCAGCTCTGGAGAGATTCTGGAGAGTGTTGATAGCCATCCAAATACCTCACAGCTGTTGTTTTCCCCTTTTTTTTTTGAGATAAAATTAATATAACCTAAAATGTATCACTTTAACCATCATAAAGTATACAATTCAGTGGTTTTTAATATATTCATAGTGTTGTACAACTGTTACCACCATCTAATCCCAGAACATTTCCATCACCCCAAAAGAAACCCTACACCTATTAATTCCATTCCCTCTCCCTGCAGCCCCTGGCAACCACCCACGTATTCTGTCTCTAACACATTTCCCTATTATGGACATTTCATAGAAATGTAATCGTATATGTGGCCTTTTGTGTCTGACTTCTTTTACTCAGCATGTTTTTAAGATTGATCCATGTTGGGCACCTGGGTGGCTCGTGGGTTAAACATCTACCTTCAGCTCAGGTCATGATCCCAGGGTCCAAGGATCAAGCCCTGCATCGGGGGGCGGGGGGGGGGGGGGGGGGGGGGGGGGGCTGTTCAGCGGGGATACTGCTTCTCCCTCTGTCCCTTCCCCCACTCATGCTTGCTCTCTCTCTCTCTATTAAATAAATAAAATCTTATAAAAAAGATTCATCCATATTGTAATATGTATCACTATTTCATTCCTTTTTATGGCTGAAGCATATTCCATTGCCTCTTCCTGAATACACAATAGACACGTATTTCTGAATCTCAGTGGCACAGCAGAAAGCAAGAGGTATACTCATTCTTACAGAACGGGTGCTCCCTGAGCAGAGGTGGAATGGTGTTGACAGTATCGTGATGATACTGTTCACAGTTGTAATTCTGACAATCTTGGATAGAGCTCTACGGTTGTAAATTCATAGAGAATTCTGTGACTAACTTGGGACTACTAAAAATCTCACTTTTAAACATGAGGAGCCAACCTAAGCAATACGCTGCACAAGAAGCCTTTATTAACAAAGCCAGAGAAACACTGGCCCACGCTCAGAAAGGAGACTGGCAGGAAGAGGCAGGAAAAGAAACAAATCATTCTGAATGGGGCTGTTCCTGCTGGAGATCCTGTTAAAATTACGAGGTGGCTGGAGAGTTACGCGAAGCTGAGGAGAAATGCTGCTTATTCCTAGGAATGAGCGATTCGGCAATAATCAAGACCCCTGTGTGGCAGAACAGGTTTATCCTGTGTACCCGTTCTCACGGGAAAGGCCACCCTGACCGGCCCCGGGTATCCATTAAGCCAGTGAAGGGTGTCGCCTGCATCCGCGAGATAAGTGCTACTGCTTTCCGAAGGCCAACACTTAGGTGTCTAATATACTTTCTCACTAAGTCAACAGGAAGATGAGAAAAGCAGCAAAGGGCTACAAAGACAAAGCTGCATTGTGATCAAGTATGACACCTGGTGGCTGACCAAGGAGAGAAAGAAATACCTTCACTCCAACTATTCAAAGATTTCACATCATACAGTACAATATAAAATAATGAGATGCGATTTTTTGACCCTCAAATTAGCAAAGGATTTTTTTTAAAAACCATAACACATGTTAGGGACGACTCTGGGGAAGCAGAATAAAGGTGATAAATGGTTACCACCTTTCCACAGGGCAATTAGGCCTTGCTATCAAAAATCCAAACCGTAGAGTTTCACATTCCCTTTAAGTCAGAATTCTGCTACTAAGTTTATCTTTTTTTTTTTTTTTAAAGATTTTATTTATTTGAGAGAGTGAGCCCACAATCAGGGGAGCAGCAAGCAGGGAGAGGGAGAAGCAGACTCTCTGCTGAGCAGGGAGCTGGACATGGAGCTCGATCCCAGGACCCCACAATCATGACCTGAGCTGTAGGCAGATGCTTAACCCACTGAGCCACCAAGGCGCCCCTCTCTGCTAAGTTTATCCTGATGAAGTTTTCACAGATTTGTGCTAAGATTTAGCTACCAGTATGTCTATCATGGAAGTGGTTATAATGGCAAGAAATAGGAAACAATGTCAACATCCAAAAATAGAGTAACAGTTCAGAAAATAGGATTCATCATATTTTAAATATCTTTTACTATGTACTAAAAGGAAAGAGGTACATCATTTACTGTTCACAAGAATACATTTTATATAAATATTTTGGTTCACAAGGGAAAAAAAGAGTCCCCCACAAAAAATACACCAAGCTGTGAACAAGGCAATCTCTGGGGGAGTACAATTACAGCAGAACTTTCATTTTCCACCTTGTTCCTTCTGGGAGGAAAATCTAACTTACTTTTTAAGAGATGTTATTTCTAAGTAATCTTTACACCCAGCATGAGGCTCGAACTCACAACCCAGAGATCAAGAGTCACACGCTCTACTGACTAAGCCAGCCAGGTGCTCTCAAACTTATGATGATTTTTCTAAATCTTTTTTTTTTTTTAAAGATTTTATTTATTTATTTGACAGAGAGAGAGAGATTACAAGTAGGCAGAGAGGCAGGCAGAGAGAGAGGAGAGAGGAGGAAGCAGGCTCCCTGCTGAGCAGAGAGCCCGATGTGGGCCTCGATCCCAGGACCCTGGGATCACGACCTGAGCCGAAGGCAGCGGCTTTTACCCACTGAGCCACCCAGGCGCCCCTAAATCTATTTTTTAATTTAAGTGAAAAAATTTGCAGAACCAGCCAGAAAGCACAGGAGTTGACTAAAACGGTATTTTAGATAGAGGATGGAAACACGGGAGCCCTCGAGCCACTGCTGTGCCCCTTAACCCTTCAGAGTTTCTGGCTAGCCCAATGGCCCCACTACCTGCAGAGGTGGTTTCAAATCTTCCCACTCTTCTCAAGTTCCCTCCCCCTCCCCTGCCCCCTCCACTCTCAGCAGATGACTCCATATTCTGCATCACAGGAAGAAAAAGAACAGGCCACCATGTAGGAACATCTGCAGGTGTCTCCGGCCACTCTTTCAAACATGTCAAGATTCCCTCACACTGTTAGTGGAGTCAGAGAGAAAAGATGTTCTTACTCTGCTTTCATGACCACATCATGCCTCCATCCCAAGGTCAAGGAGGAAAAGGGCTGGAAAACCATTAGAGTGCAACCAGATGCTTAAACCCGACACTATTTCAAGTGAATCAGAATAGTCGTGGGAAAGAAGCAGACTATAGGGGATCGTGGAGTAAAGAGGAGAGGCTGCCTCAAATTCCTTAGGAAAAGATAAGGGAGTTACAAATAAATATATGTATTTAAGTTCGGACAGCAGGCACAGCTGACTTCATTTGTCATTATAGTATAATTAACGTGTGACAAGCACTACATATTCAAAATGTACAAGATCTACCATGTGACTAAGCTTATGAGACCATCACCACATTCAAGATAACGAACACACGCATAACCCTCAGAAGTTTCCTTCTGCCCCCTTATTTCTACCTCCCACCACTCCTTATCTTGGGTGTGTGTGTGTGTGTGTGTGTGTGTGTGTGTGTGTGTGTACATGCACGTGTGTGCGCATGACACAAAAGCCTGAATCTGTCTGACTTCACATGGCTATAAATTCATCTTTTCCCCTTCCTTTCACTCAACTGGCTAGGTTCAGAGCCCCCAGGACATGGCAGCAGCCCCGATCTCCAGGGCCACCCCCCTGCTCCAGTCACAACCCCTACTCCTGCCTCTCCACACAATGCCCTCTGTTTAGATCATGGCCAAGTCCAGGATCCTCACCACTGCAGGGTCCCTGAGGACCCTGATCTCTCTCTAGCTCCCACAAGACTGAAGTTACCTGCCAAGTACCAAATGTGCAGTGCTCCCCAACTCCTTTCCAGCGTCTTTTCACAAGGTATTTTCTTGGTTCAAACAAGCAACCCTAGACCCCCCAAAGCCCCAGGAAACTCCTACTCATCCTTCTAGAATCTAGACCAGTGTGGTTCTCAAGTACAGGTGACTCTGTCCTTCAAGGGACATTTGACAAAGACTGGAGGCATTTTTGGTTGTCACAACTGGAGGGTGGTGGAGGGGTGGAAGCTGCTGACATCTAATGTGTAGAGCCCAGAGCTGCTGTTAAATGCCCTACAAGGCACAGGACACCCCGACAATAAAGAATTATCCATTCCAAAATGTCACTGGTGAAGGCAGAGTGGCCCTGATTAGATTAAAACTCGAACATCCGGTTTTCTGTGAAAGCCTTCCCTGGCCTGCCCTAATACCCCCACATTTATCTCACTGTGTGATAAGCTCTGATTTACTTACTTGTCTGTCTGTTCCATTAAATTACAATTGCTTCAGATGCACAGACCACCTTTTCATCTGTACATCCCCCCCAGCGTGTAACAAAAGATTCACTGTTTTGTAATTAAATTTTAAGTAACTTATACTTAATAATGAATGAACAAAAAAGGATGGAAAGAAGCATATTCTCTTGGCTCCACCACAAAAATCCTTTAAAACTCACATAAACAATACCTGTTGGCTCCTAAAAACATTAGGAAATACAGCAAGCAAGAAGAAAAAAAACTGATTTTTCGAATAGGCAGAGGCACCATTTAGAGAGAAGAGAGAGGGGCATTTACATGGCTCAGTTAAGCATCCAACTCTTGATTTCAGTTTGGGTCATGATCTCAGGGTCATGAGAGCAAGCCTTGCATCAGCCTTGTGCTCAAAGTGAGGAGTCTGCTTATTCCTCTCCCTCTGTTCTATCCTCTCTACACTCTCTCTCTCAAATAAATCTCTCTCTCTCTCTTTTAATTTATTTGACACAGAGAGAGATTACAAGTAGGCAGGGAGGCAGACAGAGAGAGAGGAGGAAGCAGGCTCCCTGCTGAGCAGGGATCCTGATGCGGGCCTCGATCCCAGGACCCTGAGATCATGACCTGAGCCGAAGGCAAAGGCTTTAACCCACTGAGCCACCCAGGCGCCCTCTCAAATAAACCTCTTGAAAGAAGAAAGAAAAGAAAAGGAAAGAAGGAAGAAAGAAAGAAAGAAAGTAGAAAGAAAGAAAGTAAGAAAGAAAGAAAGAGAAGAGGGAAGAGAGAAACCCCACAGTGAATTTGAGAACAGTGGCACCAGGGTTTTTGCAGAATGAATCCCAACAGGTACTCGGTACTTACTTAAGAACAGCAATCTCTTGAACGGTTATGGCCCTTTTATCTTTGGTTCCCATGTAGGAAAATATGTTTGGTTTGACTCTGGTAAAACAAAAACAAAACCATATGAAGTTGCACATCATTAGAAAATCATATTTCTCATGATTTAAGACTCAAGTAAATAAAATGGCACCAGAATAGGAGAAGAGTAAGGAGAAACTTGATTTAAAAATGTACCCAGGAAAACATACTCTGCAAGCTAAGGAAGTAAATGATGCCTGGACAGTAACTTTCTCAGCAGGGCTTGACTTAGAATGCTTGTGGCTCTGAGTGAAAAACGTGCCACTGGAAGACTTGGCTCACCAGTCTCTAAGAAGGAAACAATGTACTTCCTATCGACCACAGGCCATTCATTAGATGACGTGTCAGTGAAGGTAAAGAGGAATTCATTCTAGGTACATAACGGACCAGTCTGAAAATTTTATTACTTTCAGTTTTTAAAAAGTTAATAATGTGAAATTTCCATAAATTCATGCTATTTCTTTGCATTAAAAAGCCAAATACTAAAACAGGGATCTGAATAGTTTTGATATAAAGATGTAAGTAAGCTGGTTAACGATGAAGTAATTTAGAGAAACTGCTCCACATGAAAAGGAAAAGGACAAACTGCTTGAACTCTGAGCACTCTCCAATTACAGATCTCAGAGGAAGTCCCTCCGCAATGGCCTACCCTTCAAGCTCAGCTAGAAAGGTCCCACCGACTCTCTCCCAGAGAGCCAGCAACGAGAATAATACATAATATGTCCCTTTATAGGGTACTGCACCCTTCTGGCTGAAATATGGCGCTACTGGCCCTGACCCCCAGTACCTCAGAATGTAGCTACAGTTGGAGAGGACCTTTAAAGAGGGGGTTCAGTTGGAATGAGGCTGCTGGGTGGGCACTTACTGAATCTGTTCCAATAAGAAGAGAAAATCCGAACACACAGACTCTGGGACACACAGAGGGAAGACCATGGGAGGACACAGAGGCAAAGTGGCCATCTATAAGCCACGGAGAGGCCTCAAGAAAAAACCCAAACCTGCCAACACCTTGATCCTGGGACTCCTAGTCTCCACATCTGTGAGAAAATTCGTTTCTGTTACTGAAGCCCCCCAGTCTGTGACAGTTTGTCATAGCAGCCCCAGCAGAGTGACACACTGGGTACCATGTTTCCGCTGGGTTAAATGTGTTATCAGAAAGTAAATTTCCAGTGCGCACAGATTGGCTGCTGTGCCTGTACCCATGACTGAAAAACAATTCTTCAGCACCTGGCCCATCCTCGGAGACTCAAACCTGCTCTATCCGCATTCCCAGGAGGAAATCCAACTGGTCTCAAGTGTTCAATCGAGTCAATCTCCAAGAATTAAGAGTTTAGAGTCTAGTTAAGCAAACCCCTGCAAACACATCAAAGTGTAGGCTTTCCAGGAAGCAAGTTACATTTTATTTTCAGCTGGGTGGGCCAGCATGTGAACTATTTACTTACAGAGTTTCCATCTTGAGTCACTAGCAATATGCACGAAGGTAAAAAAAAAAAAATTTTAATTCACCTACTATCTAAGGAAGCTATATAACTGGGGGGCACTCTTGCTATCTGTTTACTATTTTCCCACTCCTTTTTCATTAGCCCAGAAAGAGGAAAATTCCCGTGTTGTCATTTTGTGTCAGCACAAGAACGAGATACTAACCGTAAATATTTGGACAGCACATTAATAGCATCCATGGTGTCTTTGTTTTCCTTGTACAGTACAAAGTGGCAGTAACTTCCCCTAGATTTTGGCCAAGAATGTTTTCTTGGATCTTAAAAACAAAAGAATTAAATGTTATATAAGACCGTAACAAAAGTCTCTAAGCTTTAGCTTATGAAACCTACAAGCTCATGTTTTGCTAAGAGAACCTCTGAGTGAGAAATCCGATCTAGTCTGACAAGAAATACAGGTTAAGTGGTTACAGCTGTGTGGACTACAGATCCAGCACTTCCTGTGACTGGAGACTCAACATTACCTGTCTACATGCACAATCGAAAGCTGAAAGGCAGGTTGTGTGACAAACGAGTAAGACTAACCAACAATCTTCACACAGAGCAACCCCTCACACAGAGGGGTCCACCACTCCCCAGTGGCGTTTACTTCACAAGCGCATTTATCTTCTTGGCAGGTAAACTGGCTTTCTGGAAGACCTGAGGTCCAGCGGGAAAGAGCACTCCAGTTGGAATCTATATGCCTTACCTCAAACCCCAAGCCAGGAGTTCGCACACAGAAGCCTCGGCAAGGGTGGGGATGAAGCTTGTGAGGAGCTGCCTCAATGACAGGTTCAAGCTTTCCAAAGGCCACTTCCTTCACAAAAGTTTAGTTAATCCTACGTGGTTTACTAATGTTTACCTGGCAGAGAGCATGGCTGGCATTCAAAACGTAATGGTCATTATTCTTGGGGGGAAGGAAACTCTAAAAATTAAGCCAGGTTAAATGTTAACTTCCAATGTGAACTTCTGAACTACAGTTACTTTGACTGTTCAACCCTCTGAAAACTGACCAACATGTCCAGGCTTCGGAGAACCTTTAAAAATGTTCTTTTAAATGTACTGTGATTGAGACATATTTTTAAAAATAGTAGGGTTTAAACTCTGATTTTGAAAAATGAATATATTTTGGGAAAAACAGGTAAGTCACAACCCCACTTCCAGACACTGCTCCTGAGTCTTGAGCGACACACAGCTGCAAATGTTATCTGAACACACCTAATTCACTTGATTTCTGCAACTTCAGGAAATAAAAATCTGTGGAAAAAGTATTTCACACAATCCTTAGTCTTCTTCTTTTAAAAATGTTCCTTTGTCTTTGTCCCTAAAAATAATCCTTTAGCATGAACTCATGAATCTGTCCTCTTCAGAGACATAAGGCACTTCTGGTACTGAAGTTGCTGGTATACTTGGCTTTCTCAAGGCAAAAAGCACTCTTGGTACATTAAGTGATTTATGCTACAACGTAAGCAACAAATGAATAAAAAAAAATAATCTTGCAAGACCACCATAGCTTGTATGCTCAGTGAACTGCTTTTCCTTTCTGATAAGTATGAATGTGAGTCTCTTCCGTCGTGGACAACAAAAATATTACAAGCATTTCTTCGGCCCTTCCTATGAATTCCTCACAACTCATTCTCAGAAAATTGTGAATAAGAGTATTATTTTTGGCCTTCCTTCCAGCTCACCACAGTTAAGCAAAATTGTCTTCTACTTAGCACTTGGGAGAAAAATCATTGGCATTTCATTTTCTCTACATGAAACACCAACCGCTCTTACCTGCTGCAGTTCTGACCTCTGTCCAAATGCACAGCATAAAGAGCACAAGAGAGCAATGTTTAATTTATAATAATATTAAAGTGCTTTCGAGGTGAACATGCAAATGATCGCATGGAAAGTTCCTACCAAGGACTGCTATAGCACCTGGTAGTTATGTGGTGGGTTAACAGCCATTCAGACGTTAACAATGGAATGTCACAGAGGCAAACAGTGAATGAGGAGAAAACTCACCTACAGGTACCAGCCTCCCTGTATCAGCCTCCTCACAAGGGCAGGTCAGTTCATCCTCCCATGCCCACGGGATGCAGCAGAAGGTTTACGACTGAATATAGCGAGTTGTCTACCTGACACTAGTATTACACTGCATGTTAACTGGGATTTAAATAAAAGCTTTTTAAAAAAAAAAAGGCCTAATACAAAATGCTTCCCCATCTAGAGCTTCGTTTTCACAGAGTGCTACTTGTGATTATCTTTTGGTGGTGACACTGCCTGTAATTACTGTTTTGCTTTGTGGTTTTCTGCATTTTATGAGTTTCTGGCACTGAGTTATGAAGATTTTTTTATTCCATAAAAATCTGAAAAATCATTACAGAAAACAGTTCCTGAACTGATAAATTAAACGGGGTTTGAGATGATTTGAGAGACTTATCTATTTAATGCAATGTTCAGACCTTTTTTGTATCATTGTCTGACAAGTCATCTATTGTAAAGACATTTTTGAGACAATTAGGAAAAAACTGTGCACTGTGTATTGGATATTAAGAAATTGTTATGTAGGATGTGATAATGGTTTGCGGTTTTAGTCTTTAGCTACTAAATACATAATGAAGTATTTATGAGTGAAATGAAGTGCTGTGCAGAATTTTCTTTAAAACACTCCACAAGAAAAATAAGCAAGAGGAAAAGATCAAATGAAAACAGTGGAATGTTAATAATCTTGAAGGTGGATGGTGGGTACAAAGTGCTTCAATGTGTACCACACTCTGTGTGCCTATTTGAGAATGTCCACAATAAAAGTCAGAAACACCTGTGATCAGAACTGGTATAGCGGAACTGTATGCATCCTTAATGATCCCCTGAGGAACCTTCCCAACTATAACAGCGAGAAATAAATGAAGCCACAAGGCTAAAAAAACTTAGTGCTATTATACCTTAAGAGAAACCATGACAACCGAGGATGAGTTTTGGCTCATAAGCATGCATCTTTTATTAGCAAATCCAAGCACTGCACATGCAGACCATTATCTCCTCCATCAGTAACAGATACAAGGGTTCTTTTCCTAAATGCACTCGGTATACAAAATAGTAAGCATATGCATTAATTCACTGGGAATATTTTGAATAATGGAAAATCAATGAGACTAACTTATTCTGGGAGACTGGACTTTCTAAAACCCCAAATCCTTGGAATGCTAAGTAGCGTAGCTTTATAATTTCAGAGAATTAAAAATAACTTTCAGACTTTTTTGAGACACACTGATTTAAAAGGTGAATGCAAAGAATTCTCAAGCTGAGATCATAGGAAGCAAACTTCTCGGTCTGATATGGCAGCGCCAATCCAGTAGAAACAAAAACCAGAGAGGAAAAGCAAGCAAATTCAGGAAGGTTCAGGTATTGAGCACAGAGATCCTCATGAATAAGGAAGGAAAAATGTAGCTCGAGAAAGATGACAGGATGGGGTAGCATGCAGAACATTCTTTCCTTCTTATTCAAGGCCATTTCCAGGACTACATCCCTGCACACCGACCTTCCAGGTGCCTCAGGATCCTGCCCCACCTGCTACCACTCTCCTGCCAGGATTCCTGCCTGCCCTCTCCACTGGCTCTTTCCTTTCAGGAGATCAAGATGCCCGGCGCTCTTCCATTTTAAAAGTCGAACTTGGGGGCGCCTGGGTGGCTCAGTTGGTTGAGCAACTGCCTTTGGCTCAGGTCATGATCCCAGAGACCCTGGATCGAGTCTCGCATCAGGTTCCCAGCAACCCAGGGAGTCTGCTTCTCCCTTTGACCTTCTCCCCTCTCATGTTCTCTCTCGCTTTCTCTCTCTCTCTCAAATAAATTCTTCAAAAAAAAGAGAAAGAAAATAAAAGTAAAACTTAATGCTTCTCTCTCAACCATGCTGCTTTCTTTTCTCCTTCTCTTTACAGCTTATTTCTTTTATTAAGTTTGTTTATGTATGTATGTATGTATGTATGTAATCTCTACACCCCAGGTGCAGCTCAAACTCATGACCGCGGGATCAAGAGCTGCACGCTCCTCTGACCGAGCCAGCCGGGTGCCCCCCTTACAGCATATTTCGAACAGCATTCCGTAATTAGTGCCTTCCGGCTCAGCCTATGGTGTCAACTGGTCTCCAACCCTGTTCTACTAGAGCTTCTGCAGCAAACACCCCAGTGGTATCTATGTGGCTACACTCTTGACAGATCTACCTGAGTTCTTATTGTGCTGGACCCATATGTAATATTTTCCACGGCTAATCACTTTCATCATTGGCATTCCCTCTTCCTGTGGATTCCACAATACCAGTCTCTCCTGGACAGTTCCCTTTTCATCTGTCTGGCCCTTTCTCTGGCATCTCTGTAGATCTGGGAATCCCTGCTGGGACCCATTCGTTTCAGAAAGCATGGAGGAACCTCTACATATCACATGGCACATTTTTTTCTTTTTACTTAAGTCTTTTTAAAAAGATGTTCTTAGAGGCATTTAGGGGAATATATGCTATCTATAATTACAGTATTTTTCAGAAAAATACTGTATGGTGTGGTAGGTGAATCAAGGTGCCCTATCAGACTGGATTAACAAAACAACACAACACTGGAGTTAAAACAGCTGGTAATTTGCGGTGTTTGGGCACCATGATTTAGAATTCACTGTGTCTATGTTTTAGGATGCATGGCTCTAGCTGAGAAAAGTTTAGGTGAGAATATCGCAAATCTGCTCGATAATGCATGTAACAATTTATACCTCTATAAATTGTCACATTTTATGTAACTCTATAGACTCTAAAGAAAAGAGCTCTATAAACACTGCAAACTTAGTTTTGCAATGAAGCTCTGGAAGCTAGTTTATTCATATGCTAGTCAAGCTAGCCCAAAAGGGTAAGTTATCATTGGTACTGGATTCTATTTGCAGGGGCATGAAGACTGGTCTCTGGATCCCAGCTCTCCTGACTTTTCCAACAGTATTTAACTCTCACTGGTGGGGAATTGGATCTGCAAGAGATGAACACAGGCCCTCCAGTATCTGTCTGGGTCTATGAGGAGGTGGGAGAGACGGCTCAGACCTCTAGTCCACTCTGACCAAATGCCAGCATACCTCAAACTCAAGAGGTTTAGAACTCTATGTGAGTGGTGATACAATCCGACCTGCCTTCATGCTTCCACCTAAAGGGAGAAATTCCTATTTTACTGAAGATGTGCAAGGGAAAGAGAGAGGGTGGTTCATGTCCTACAGAGCTCAGCATCTCACCTGAAAAATTGTAAGGAAATTTTTTATTTGGAAAAAAAGGAAGGTGGGTATGGCTTAAGCACAGAAAATGTGGCTAAAGACAGAATGTGAGAGATCTGGTGCCACTCACTTGAGGGGAAGTGGTGGGAACACTGTAAGGGCCACCATGAGGTGCAAATAAACGCCCTAACACCCCTCCCAAGGGTCACAAAAGCTGGCATCTTCTAAGAAAAATCATTTCTAAGCAGCAGCCAGTCAAAATAATACAAGTTTGGTCAACCTGCTTCCTCATGACCACACTCAGCAGAATCAAGACCTTGCCTTTGAGAGGGGGCGGCAAGCCAACGTGGGGATTGCCTCTCTACATGCAACTGCTCGCTAGCAGCTGAGCTCAGCCTGGGCTCCTTGAGAGAATTGAGCCTGAATGCACCACGGCACCCTCTCCACATCCAGGACAGTTACGAGCCATCTGCCAATCTTGGGAGAAGGCAAAAAAGGTCACTCAAATCACTTTCCACTGGGATTAATGCCCCTGAACAACCCCGGCTGGAGTACCATTTTATACGGTGACTCAGACATCAAAGAAAATATAGCAACCAAGCCATTAGCATGTGGCCTGAGGAGTGATTAACAACCCATGCCCTCAGCGTTCCAGAACACATCATCTTATTTTCTTCGCAGCATCCACTGAGAAGTGGCCTCCAATGTCCGTCTCCTCCTCTCTCCCATGTGCTCAAGATTTCTGATTTCTGTGTCACTTTCCAGACTTATTGAACTGACTACATTATTTTTTTCAGGCACAGCTAAACCCATTTATTCTGCTCCCATTTTTCTTATAATGGCCTCATTTCTCTAGATTCATGGTTACAAACAATTAAGGCTTCATCCATTCACAGTGTTAACCTAAGACTGACAAAGCCCTAACAGCGTGAACAGTCTTCTGTTACAGTCTTAGAGTTTTGTTCTGACAAATATTTCTAGAAATAACTCCTCCCTAATAGAAGCCATCAAGGGTAGGGGATGGGGGGTGAGGAAATATCTTTTTCCCATTGTTACTTTCATTAGAATTTTGTCTGCTGATTTGGCAGACGACCTTTTTTTGTTGTTGTTGTTAAAGTTACAGAAATTTTCACGGCTATAGAAACCATTAGAGCATAAATATCAGAGATTCACTGGCAACAGACTTGTTTCAAATGAATGATATACAACAAAAGATAAGCATAGGCAAAAGGGTGCTTTCTTGTATATTCCATGTTTTTTATGTATGAGTGAAAAAACTCAGTTGGAAAGTAGCAGCTCTTCCAATACAGGGACATTGCATAAAATATGCCACTGAGATTTTGGGTTCACTGAAAGCTTTCTTTCCTCCATTAAGGCACAGAATGAGCAATACCCTTCCATTTTCTTCTTGAATTGCCGCTGAGCCCATTTTGCTCTTCAGGGAACATATCAAATTCCTAGGACTGTCTCATAGGCACCACTGTAACTATAGCAAATCGTGACTCCCGTAAGAGACCCAGTGTCCCCTACCAGACACAGTCTGCAGGACTGCTCTGTGAATGTGAAAGCCGTTATCCGCCTTCTCTGAAGGAGTGACATGGTCAACACCCTCTCCTGCCTACCAGCCAAGTAGCCCTGAAACACGAACAGGCATGGAGCAGGAGGAGTGGGTGCTAACCCGTGGCCCCCGGACAGCACAAATGCCAGGTCACTTGCACACTTACTTGCCAGAGCCTTTTTCCCAGCCGCGTGGTAGGCTACAATATATTTCTTCCCCTCTCTGTCCTCCGTTTTTGTCTCTAATCCTGGAAACAGAGATTTAATCGCTTGATGGATGACGGTTCTTTTCTCTTTGGTGTCCTCAATAACCTATTAAAGACAGAAATAACGCGACTACTGATTTAACAAACATCAAATAGGAGATAATACTAATGAGTCAGTAAAAACACGAGTCACATTATCAACTGTGCAAAGTAACAGAGTCCATGGGAAGGATTTCAGGACCTTCCAGAGCTTTGTAACACTGCACATCTTAAGAGCCTATTTATTAGGGCGCCTGGGTGGCTCAGTCATTAAGCGTCTGCCTTCAGCTCAGGTCATGAACCCAGAGTGCAGGGATCGAGCCCTGCATCGGGCTCCTTGCTCAGCGGGAAGCCCGCTTCTCCCTCTCCCACTCCCCTGCTGGTGTTCCTGCTCTTGCTGACTCTCTGTCAAATAAATAAATAAAACCTTAAAAAAAAAGAGAGAGAGAGAGACTGTTTACTGAGCATGATTGCCCACCAGGCACTGTACCAAGTCATCTCCTACCATGCCACCCCTACATTTGCTAGGAGAGAAGGAAAACGAAGCTGAGAGAAGTGAGGGAATGTGTCCCAGGTTACAGCTGGAGGAAGGTGGCACCAGATATGAAAGCTAGGCTGTGTGACTCTGTAGGCACCCATCACAGACACTCCTGCTTGGGCCCCACAGACGGCAATGTCGGCAAGCTAGGTCTTTTGGGAGATCCAAAAGGCGCGTTTTGGATCGGTCCAATCTGCAACTGCCCCACAATGAATCCTATTTTAGACTGAATTATTTTATAATGACATTCTAGGACACTTGTCCATAATAAAAAATAAAATCAACATCAAGGAATTGTAAACTTATTAGTTCTAGAACCATTGTTCGGGGACGCCTGGGTGGCACAGTAGCTTAAGTGTCTGACTCTCAATTCCGGCTCAGGTCATCATTCTCAGGGTCATGGGATCGAGCCCCGCGTCAGGCTCCCGCTCTGCCCTGGGTGTGGAGTCTGCAAGATTCTCTCTCTCTCTTTCTCTGCCCCTCCCCCACCCTCTGCTGCACACATGTTCTCTCTCGAAAAAAAAAAGAACTGTTGTTCAATTTCTGAATGTGTCTCACACTAAGAAATACATTTCACATCTGGGTTCAACAGCCAGAAATATGTGTGTGCATATGCCTTACTAAAGACTTAAAAACTTTTACAAAAACAGTGTTTATCCTTAATGTGTACAATACACTGTTATTTTCTATTTTATCATATTGCATTTATCCAAATGTTAAGATCCACTAACCTGATTCCATGAGCCACTGAGGACTGCAACCTGCAAGCTGAGAAACACCAGGAAAACACTAAACTACTTGCTAAACTTAGTAATGTTTTAGTAAAATTAAAAATGTAAAAGAAAACAACCTATAATTACAGACATATGACATTTTCATATTATAAAGGAGTCTCGATCTGGTATTTACCGAGAACACTTAGTTGGAATCAAACTTTGTGCAAGTGACTGAACACAGTTAGACTTCAAAAATTTGGCCAGTCCATCCTCATTTTACAAACAAGAAAATGCGCCCAGGCTTCATCTTTAGAGGTAAAAACTTTCAGTATATGGCATACAGGATAGCTTTTCAGATGACAGTAAATTTTGCTGTCCATGCAGGAAAACGCACGTTACAGGGCTGAGATCTGCCACCACGTTGTGTAAGCAAGAGCAACCTGGGCCACCCTCCCGGACTGCTCCCCAAAACAATTCTTCCTTTTCTCTATGGCATTGCTGAAGATTTGATCCATTGGTAAATTCAGTAACCAATGAACCCTAAAATTATAGTATTACGTACTTTGGGGACATTTCAGTGGAGGGGAAGAGGAGACAAGGATTGGGGGCAGATAATGAATTTTGAAAAGTTACGGTAAGCTCTTGTAAACTGGGAGTGATGGAAGGGGGGATTTTAGACAACCCCAAATCAAGTAAGTCATTAAATTATGGTATCAAATGAATTTAACATAAACTTAAAATTCTAAAAATCTTATAAGACTCTTAAAATTTTGTATCACCTAGAGCTGCTCTGTCCCATACGGCAGTCACAAGCCACAGATGGCAACCGAGTGCCTGAAATGCGGCTAGTGGGAACTGAGCTATGTTACTAGCATAAAAGAACACCGGATTCTGATGAAAAAAAAGAATACAAAACATCTCATTTATAATTTAAAAAATATATTGATTACCTATTGAAATATTTTATTTTTTATTTTATTACTTTTTAAAATTTATTTATTTTAATTAAATAGACACAGAGAGTGTGAGAGCAAGCCGAGAGAGCAAGGGTGGGGGGAAGGGCAGAGAGAGAGAGGGAGAAGAATCTCAAGCAGACTCCCAGCTGAGTGCAGAACCCAACGCAAGGCTCAATCTAATGACCCTGAAACCATGACCTGAGCCGAAATCAGGAGTCAGATGCTGAACTGACTAAGCCACCTAGGTGCCCTGAAATAGTATTTTAAAATGTATTAGGGTAAATAAAATATACTGTAAAAATTAATTTCACCTCTGTAAGTTCTTAGAAAGTTTAAAGTTAAAAACATGGCGTACGTTATAATTCAGCACTAATTGAGAAGAATAAAATTTTCATAACAAAAGTTTTTGAAAAGGCATATCCGCTATTGCATTTAGTAGCTGAGCTTTCCTTTTCCTCCACAGCGGAAGCAGACGGAAGTTGAGCAGAGAAATTTCCCTTCTCCTTCCCCAACTCCTCTCCCTCCAAAGACCCACCTAAGACCCGGAGGCTGCAGGAGGCAGAGCCAAGGCCACTGCCTCCCTATCAGGTCGTCCATCTGATTGTCAGGCTGTCTTAGTCCTTTGGCTATAGACACCGTGTGACAGAAAGGTTACTCTGTGGTTCCAAACAACACCTTTCTTTGTTGATTTGTGGTCATGTATAAAAGTTTCTTAAAACAAAAACATAACTTTTTTTTGCTTTAGTTTATCTGGATACTGGTTATCTGCCACTGACAAAAACTTTTTTTTTTTTTAAGATTTTATTTATTTATTTGACAGAGAGATAGAGCCAAAGAGCACAAGGAGGGGAACGGCAGAGGGAGAGGGAGAAGGAGATTCCCCTGCTGAGCAGGGAGCCCCATGCCCACATAGGCAGATGCTTAACCGACCGAGCCACCGAGGCGCCCCGATAAAAACATTTTTAGTGTAATGCTCTTTTAGCTCAAATAGAGCAAGGTCATCCTTTTTAGCTACTGTAATTTTTCTAATAGACACTTAGATATGTTCACCCCAAAAGCACTCAAAACCCTTAAAAAAACATTTCCATACATTTTTGTGCTATTTACCTCGATGGCAACACAGGTTTCCTTATTTTTAAAAAGCTGGAGCTCTTCTAAACGCTGCTTTTCTTCAGCTGTCAAAACTGTAAATACATCTTCTGAAGGATCCTTGAAAATAATGATGAAACTCCCGGTGAGTCACACACAGAATTCAAAGCTGCTAGAGAGCCCTATTTCTAGGGTCTCTAGGAAATGTTATTTTATACAGAAGGTGACTTGTGCTAGAGCTGCCCTTACCTCCTCATCCACCGGGACTGATAAGTCATCCAAATGGCTGATCTGTCCATCTTTTCCTATTTCGTGAACAACGAAGTCGGAGTATCTGATGAAAAGGAAACACAAACTTTCAAAGCATTAACATTTTGCTTCCTAGTAATTTTAGGAGAAATTTTATCAACATTAAGCCTTGCTGTTGTACAAAACAGGGATTTAAAAAAAAATCTTCAGTACAAAGTTCATACAGAGTTATTTCTTCCGGTTTCTTAATGAATTCTAAGCCACAGCTTGGCTTTGTATTGGAATGTAAAGAAAGGCCCTCTGAACTTCTAGAATATTCTTTCAGAGAAATGCATAAAGTTATAGAGTCCATACTAAAGTGAATCCAAAAATATGGCATGATTAAATTAGAACCCAGTAAGTCTACCATGAACCAGCCTGAAGCTTACCTTTATGCTAAATACTCTACACACATTACTTAAAATCCTCTCAAAACCCCCAAGGTGGTATTAGGACCCAATTTTTGGACAAGCTACCAAGGCTCTGAGTTAAGTAAATGCAGTGACTGGACTACATTCACACCCAGATCCACCTGGCTCCAAACACTACCTGTTTTCTACTGTAGCTGTGGCACATTCAGGTGAAAGCGGAGTTTAAGATCTGAAGACCAATTTGAGAGAAAATTTAAAACCATTTAAAATAATGTCTTTTAAAGAAGTAAACAGCACTCATTCACATATGAGCAAGGCATGCCACAAAAATTATTTTTATTTACTCATTTTATCTTTAAATGGCTTCATCTGCCTATTTAGGCAGCTCTCCTCCATCCCATTCCTTTGTGACCATAAGTAAACAATCCTTGGGGATAGAAAGCCAAATAGAAGAATAAACAGAAGAACCTCTTGCTGATTTCTTTCTCAACGAAAGAACAAACAGAATGAAAATAACTTGACACGTAAATAAAAACATACCTTTCTTTCAAGATGCCTGAGAATCCCTGATGAGAACTTACGAACTTGGTGATGCCAACGTCAAGTTCAGTGAGGCCGTGCTTCATCATGTCTGCAAAACTCTCGGCTTCCTCCTCCTCCTCTTCACCCTCCTCCGAAAGGCCATCTTCTTCCTCCTCTTCCTCTTCCTCCACCTGCACATCAGAATTCTTTCTACCCTCTCCGGCACTCACAGCTGTGGGCGGCCCGGGCACGTCTATACCACCGGGCGGAGAGACACGCTCCAGCCCATCCTGACCCACGGTCAGACAGCCGTCCAAGACCTTCTGTCTTTTTGCCTCCTCAGCTGGGGCCACACGGTCATTATCTTCAACAGCATGAGACCCACGTTTCAGCGACACACCAGTCACTTCCGTCATCTCCATTTTTAAGGCTCCAAGAAAACATTTAAGAGAACCTTTTAGGAAGGAAGAGAGAGCAGGAAGTAACAATCACTTCTGTTAAGAGGTGAGTTTCAGCAAACAGGCACAGTTAACTTTGTTCCTAGAGTCCTAAAACTCATTTATTAAAATAATTCTTCCTGATGCTGGCACAGAAAAATGGCACAACACTTCTGCATAGAATTTGAGAATGTGTATCAAAAACCTTTAAAAAAACCTATGTCCTTTGACTCAGAAATACTACTTTCAGGGAGTATCTTAAAATAACTAAAGTGCTTAAATTTTTCTTAAGTGCTTTGAGTTCTAGCTATAAGGATACTCATCTCAGTGCTTTTATATTAGCAAAAAACTAAGAACAATGATGCCTGGGTATGTAAACTAAACAATATGTAGAAATCATGTGACTAGGAACTGGGAAAGGTGGTTCGTTCTAGGACAGGGTATGGGTGGCTGGGCACAACACGGTGACCTGCTGTTCTTACTCAATATCAGAGTCAGGTCACTTGAACTTTGTTTCACGAAGATTATCATTCTTTCAAAAAATCGACTAAACAAAAATAGTGCATAAATACACTTACTGACATGAACGCATACTCATACCATATTTAAAAAAAAGCAAGGGGGATGCAGAGTGTTTACTGGGTACAGAGCTTCAGTTTTGAAACAGAACGAGCTCTGCATACTGGTTGCACAACAGCGTAAATGAGTGTAACACTGCTGAATTGTATGCTTAAAAATGGATAAGATGGGGGCATCTGGGTGGCTCAGTCAGTTAAGCGTCTGCCTTCGGCTCAGGTCAGCATCCCCGGCTCCTGGGATCCTGCCTTGCGTTGGGCTCCCTGCTCAGTGAGGAGTCTGCCTTGCCCTCTGCCCCCACCCCCACTCATGATCCCTCTCAATTAAATAAATAAAATCTTACCCAAAAAATAAGTAAAATAATGTTACGTTATGTGTATTTTGCCACAATTTAAACAACACAGATTATCATTTAACCAGCCCACACACAATATAATGAGGGAAAGTCTAAGAAGCCATAAATACTTCCCAGTACTGAGCAGCTTGCCAGAGGGGTAACATGTGGCAATCAAAATAAATACATTTATCTAATTTGATCTTACCTGGTACTCTTGGTGAAATAAGGATAAAAGTTTTCCTATGTTAATTATATAGGAAGATGATATAATTAACATGCTATGAACTTAGTAAACAAGAACATAAATGAGCAGAAAATTAATATTCTAAGGTTCTCTGAGGCCTAGTTAACAAGAAACCCAATTACAGAAGCATCTACAGCAGAATAACAACAATGAACTAAAGTCTAAGAATCCACATTTGTGGGGTGCCTAGCTGACTCAGTTGGAGGAATGTGCGACTCTTGATCAGAGTCATGAGTCTGAGCCCGATGCTGGGTGTAGGGATTATGTAAATAAACAAATATTAAAAAAAAAGAGAATCCACATTCGATCTTGCCTCATTATCAAAAATGTAGAATGGAAAGAAAAGTAAAGACAAATACACGCACAAAATGAAAGAAAAGAAGATGACAATGACTGCAAAAAAATGGAAGAGGTAGAGAAAGATGCCAATAAAATCAATTTCCTTTAAGAGACAAAAATTTCAACAAAGAAAATGGAAGAAACTAGGAAACTGGAACAGAAGTTGACCATAGCTAGTTATACAAAATTACCTCTAATTCAAATAAGAAAGTATTTACTCCTTATTTGTTCTAAACAAAGTATAATAAAAAAAGAATATTGGTTCATGAAGAAACACTGATGCTACTTCATGCTCACGTTCTGTCACCAAAGCTGCCCTCACAGAGCCTACAGGCCAGCGAGGGAGACACAAAGGGCACAGGGGGTCACTCGGGGACTAGGAGAACACACAGGAGCTCTCGGAGGGCACTGGTGGGGAGGGTGTCAGAGAAGACCCCTTTCCTAATGGAAGACCAGAAATGAACACCTGAGCCAAGTTTTGAGGACCGGGTAAGGGCACAGAAAGCAGGGAGGAGGCTGTTTGCAGGGGGTGGGGGTGGGGGTGGTAGCAGGTGCAGAGAGGCGTGGGAGAGCAAGGAGCGTGGGAAGAGGCCCAAGGAGCTCATCGCACATTGTGGAGGGTAAAACACACAATTAGAGTCTGGAGCTAAAGCTAGGCAATGGGCAGATGGCACGCCGGGCAAAAAGCAGGGAATTCCATCTTGAAAACCAAACCACCACTGCACTTGTGCATTCACAAGATTTTGCGGCCCCTCTTTTGAAGAGAAAGTGGGGTTAGCTGGAAGACTAGGTAAGAAGCTACAGCCAAGGGGTACCTGGCTGGCTCAGTCAGAAGAGCATGCAACTCCTGATCTCTGGGTTGTGAGTCTGAGCCTCATGCTGGGTGTAGAGATTAAATAAATAAATAAAACTTAAAAAAAAAAAAAAAGAGAGAGAGAGTACAGCCGAAATCGAGCCAAGAACTGAGTACAACGTGATCTAAAGCTGAGGCAAGGGCGACAGAAAAGATGTTTGGATTCCGGGACATTTAGGAGGTGGTGGGAACAGGACTGGATGACAAACGTGGGCAGAAAGAGGCAACACTCCAGGATGACTCGGGTGTTCTGCCTTGGGGACCTGAGAGGACAGGGGAGCTCCTCCGGGCATGGAAAGCCCAGGCAGAGAAGTGGTAGGAGAAGATAAGCCCACTTATGGTCCTGTGGAATCACAGATACCTTGGAACATCCCAAAGCCAGGCACTACACGGTGTCACCCATACCCTTACCCCGAAACCTGGGACGGCTCCCCAGTGACGATGCAAGGTCCCGCCCCGAGCTGGCGAGCCGGGATGCACCAGGAGATCCCCGGACCTTCCCAGGCCCGGGCTCTCAGCCGGGAGGAAGCGCAGCCAGTAACAGCCACAGCAGCAGCCGGGCTCAGGGACTTTATGTCAGCAGGATGTCTACCTGCTTCCCAGAACGCAGAGGATTCATCAAGCTCCTTCTCCACAACTGATGGTCAGAAGCCCTAGTGGGAATGTCAGTTACTTCCTCTGCAGAAATGTCTGTGCCGTCCTGCGTCGGCACCGCCCATGATGTAGCCCCCCCTACTATGATCCCCCACATGCCTCCGACAACTCAGGCCCTGCCCCAAGGATGCCTGTTTCCTGCCTGAGTGCTCATGAGCTCTCTCCGGATATTTTGTATACCCCTTGCAACAGGTGCTGAAACCATTCTCCACCTACAGAGATCAAAGACACACTAAATAGCAAATCTCTAAGGAAACAGTGGGCCTGGACAACCAAGCACCATGAATGGCCACTAACATCACAACAGATAACCAGACACACTGCTTGCCCCTGAAGGAACATGCTATCATCTGTGAAGTATTCCTTTTTTTTTTAAATAATTTTATATGATTAGCTTTGTTTAAAGTTCTTTTGACATTTCCCTCACCTGATACTTCTTAAAATCTTGAGAAAATCAAATACTTTGGTTCAAGATTATCTTACAGTCCACGTTAACCATTGAGCTTTTTGAAGCAACCTAATTTTTTTTTTTTTTTGCCCCAGGGGTACAGTCTGTGAACCATCAGGCTCACGCCTTTCACAGCATTCACCATAGCACAAACCGTCCCCGATGTCCATAACCCATCCACCCTGTCCCTACCCTCCCACCCCCCAATAACTCTGTTTGTTTTGTGAGATGAGGAGTCTCTTATGGTTCGTCTCCTTCCCGATCCCATCTTATTTCTTTTTTTTTTTTTTTTAAGATTTCATCCATTCTTTGTCAGAGAGAGAGCAAAAGCAGAGGGAACAGCAGGCAGAGGGAGAAGCAAGTTCCCCGCTGAGTAAGGAGCCCGACGTGGGACTCCATCCCAAGACCCTGGGACCGTGACTTGAGCTGAAGGCAGACACTTAACTGACTGAGCCACCCAGGCGTCCCTTTTTTTTTTTAATCTTATTTACTTATTTATGAAACAGAGAGCTAGAGAAGGAACACAAGCGGGGGAGTGGGAGGGGAAGAAGCAGGCTCCCCGCTGAGCAGGGAGCCAGATGAGGGGCTTGATCCCAGGACCCTGGGATTATGACCTGAGCCAAAGGCAGACACTTAACCACTGAGCCACCCAGGTGCCTCTCCGTGAAGTATTCTTACTAACTGGACCTAGATGTCTAATTGGTAGGTTAGATGGCATACAGGGACAGAAGGTTTTGAACACCACCACAGGGAAGGAACAAGCAGAATTCTGAATGTGGGAAACTCTCCAAGGACAAAGACAGTTCCTTCACTAATAAACAACAAAGGGAAAAAGAGGGAGGGAAACTTACAGAGAAACTTATAAAGAAATGCAATGAGTGGAACCTTTTTTAAACAAGTCAAGTATTTAAAAAACTGTTTGGGACAATCAGGGATGCAGAAATACTGTGAATATTTGATGACATTAAGGTAGTATTGCCATTTTTTTTTAAGAGAGAGCAGAGGAAGAGGGAGAGAGAATCTCAAGCAGGCTCCTCACCCGCATGGAGCCCAACGTAGGTCTCTATCCCACGACCCTGAAATCATGACCTGAGCCGAAATCAAGAGTCAGACAAGAGTTGGACACTTCACCAACTGAGCCACCCAGGCGCCCCAGTATTGCCAACTTTTAAAGGTACGATTATGTTACTGTGGTTACATTTAAAAATGGAATCCTTATGTTTTAGAGATACAAACTGAAATATTTATGGTTGAAAAATTATGAAGTCTGGAATCTGCTTCAGGATAATTTACCAGTGATGAATGGAAGTGGAGCAGGTATAGATTTGAAACCAGGTAGGTAATGACTGAAACTGAGTTATGGGAACATCACATTGTTCACTTTGAGCTTTTGTTTTTATTATAAGAAATTTCAAACTGACAAAGTGTAAAGAGATACACAAACTGTTCTGTTCCTATCAAACCACTGATTTTTCCCCTTCTTCTGTTCTACCCTCTGACATCACCTGTTCTTCCAATGGGTCCCAAGAAACTGTCTCTTCCACCCTCACTTCTTCAAGTGCCCCAAACCTCAGTATCTGTGAGCCACCACTCAACACTCTTGCTCCCTGATCCTGCTCCATGATCCTTGCTAGACCCCAACCAAGTACCAACCCTGCTGTCTCTGTCTGCACTCCTGGTTGCTGGAGAAAACCACACCTGGTCAGGAGAGCTCCTCTCTTAGAAGAGCCATCCGTGGTCAGGACAGGCTTCTCCAAGTCCTGCTGGCAATCCACAAAGAAAACGGGGATCCTCTGACAGACACACCTCATTCTGGCGTCTTCACAAGACCACTTATCATAACCATTTCCCTAAATACGGCAACCCTCTTAAAAGAATCCATAGCCACTTGAACACTCACTTCATCCCCTCCACAAACACTCACTGTGTACCCTGCACCAGGTGTTTCTTCCAGGCACCGTGAAAAGACGTTGCAGCAAGTCAAACTCCTGCCCCGCCAGTGTGAGGTGTGGGGCTGCCGTTCGGGGGAAGATCCGGCTTCTTCCTCCAACACGTCACTCCAATTGTTTCTTTACAGTTCAGTGATGGCGTCCTTGTGCCCAAACCGCAGCCACTCCATCCTGGCTCTAACTGACATCCTTTCCCAATGGTACATGGCTCACCGCTTCCCTTCCTTGAAACTGTTTCTACTCCTTGCCTTTCTCCTGCCTCTCAAGCTGCTCTTTTCCCTTCCATCTCTAGCTTCCTACCCATCTTGTTCCCTGCTCACTCTCCAATTTTTCCAGCCACGACCCATCTCCAACTTCCTGCGTTGCTTGGGGTCCAAAGCAACAGTGACAACAGGTAAGCAATTGCAGAGTACGCACAGTGAACTCATTCAAGCCTCTCCTCGGCCCTATGGCTTGGTGCAGGGGGGGCGGGGGTGTGTGTGTCATGAGCGCCCCCAGAGATTACGGCTCTGGCTCCAGCTTACCCAGCTCAGAAAAGCTGAACCAAATGCTCAAATTCAACATGCCCTTAATTGATCTCATCATTTCCCACCACCAACACACATCTTTTGTGCGTGTTTAAATTACACGCCTTATTTCAGGGGATGTTACCACCTAAGTCAGAATATGGTTATCACCCCAACTCCTTGCTCTCCCCTCTGCCCACATCAGTGATTTCATGAATACAATTCTAGAAGGTTTAGAACAGCACTGTTACGCCTACCATCCCTGGAATAAAAATATAGACAGATCATGCATATGAAGTGTCACCCACTGGTTTCAACCCAGTGTAGGTTCTGCCATTTACTACATGGTCACTTGCCCTCTCCAGGCTGAGGCTTTTTTCTCTGTAAGGCTGAAAAATGACGACTTGCCAGAGGTCTATAATAGCTGTTCCTATTCAACTGTTGGTCATTAATATTTATTATGGATCGTTTACACAGCAGAACTGTATTGCTGAGTCTGGGGAAAAAACAAAGCTTCTTATGCTTCTTTTGTTCTCTGGGCTAATGATTAAACATAGTTTCCTCCTTCAAATACCATTTAATTTTAAGAGACCCTCACAGCACTGCCAACAGCACCAAATAAACAGGCCTTTAATATTTTTTGGCAGTCTTTTTCTTGATACTTGTGGATACTTGTCTAAGCTCTTTTTCTTGTTTTATTTTACTGTAAAGACAAGCTCATTAACTAATCTAACTTTTGTGTTTCAAATTAAATTATAGTTTTCATTTGTTTTAGCCAATGGCCCTATCACAGACATTAATTGTTAAAGTATACATAGCACCAAGAGATTATAAATCTGTTAATATATATTTTGCTAAGTTCTTCCAGTGGGCCTAGAAGATGAAAACATTATTTAACTAGAACAGCTGTGCAAACTTCTGGGCTAAGAGAGAGAGAACTCAAATTAGTACTGTTTCATGAGCAAGAACTATAGAGAGGGGAAGACTAAAATGCAATATAATTTTTAAATGGGGGAGGGAGGGGCGCCTGGGTGGCTCAGTGGGTTAAAGCCTCTGCTTTCGGCCCAGGTCATGATCTCAGGGTCCTGGGATCGAGGCCCGCGTCGGGCTCTCTGCTCCGCAGGGAGCCTGCTTCCCCCTCTCTCTCTCTGCCTGCCTCTCTGCCTCCTTGTGATCTCTCTCCCGCTGTGAAATAAATAAATAAAAAATCTTTAAAAATAAAAAAATAAAAAAAAAAAATAAATGGGGGAGGGAGGGAGCAGATCCTGTGAACATGGATGAGGCTGGGAAGAATTCAATCAGAAAGATAAAACCACCCTGACTGCCCCAGTATGATTTTCCTAAGGAAATCAGTTTTACATTCAGGAAAATCCAAATATACATATTCAAGCACTGTACCTCACAGCTGTAAAAAAATGACTGGCTTTCTAAGAAGTGGAGGAAGGGTGGAGGGTACAGCTTCATGAGTTTTTTTAATGGTATTTTAAAAAAATGTTTTTAAAGAAATGTGATGCTGCACAAATATGCAATCCACAACAGTAATCACACTCAAGTAATATAGACCAATAGCTTGATTCTGGAACCAAGAAGAGAAAGAATCTACGATACTTTCTGATGAACTTCAAAGTCCTACACAATTTTTTGAAGGGAGTACTAAAAAATGGGGTTTTGTCTCTTTTATACACCAAATGACCCAATGAAATTAGTAATATTACAATTTTAATATTTTAAAGTCTTTTTCATTAAGATTAGATTCACCAGCAAGCTTCCTTTACAACCACAACAAAAAAAGTTTAGCATTCTCAAAATTGTAATACAACACTGATAGTCCCTTAAAATATTTCCTGCAAAATGAACATCTTAAAAAAGCCATATTAGTCTTAATTCTATGTTCAGAATACAACATCCATTTTTTTTAAGATTTTTATTAATTTATTTGACACAGAGAGAGAAATTACAAGTAGGCAGAGAGGCAGGCAGAGAGACAGGGAGAGGAGGAAGCAGGCTCCCTGCTGAGCAGAGCCCGATGCGGGCCTCGATCCCAGGATGCTGAGATCACGACCTGAGCCCAAGGCAGAGGCTTTAACCCACTGAGCCACCCAGGCGCCCCAACATCCACTTTTTAAATGCATCTGTTCTCTGCAAACTGTCAATGACCCCTTTAGCTCACAATAAACAGCCCTTTCCTCAGGGAAGAGCACCCACTACACTCTAACATGCAAAATCACTAAGTCTCTTAGACATTAATTCCACAAATATTTGGGCACCCCTTATGAGTCTGGCACTAGTCTAGGCACTGGGGAAAAAGGGACAATTTCCTGCCCCCACCAAGTTTACATTTATTTAAGGATTTATCAGTGAATAAAATAATAATCTCAGAAACCTGCAAGCATAAAAACTACAAATAAAGCAGAGTAAAGGGAAGGAGAGGAAGAGGGGTGCTATTTAGTGAAGCATCTCTAAGGAGGTGTCCTTTGAAACATGACTGGAAGAAAGAACTAGACATGAAAAGATGTGTGAAAAGTTCCAGGCAATGGGACCAGCAGAGGCAAAGGACCTGCATCAGGAGCAAACTTAAACAACAGATCAGCTAGACTGTAATTTGTGTCTCCTTTTTGGGGGCAAAAGCTATGTTTTATTAGTATCTGTATCACCCCAGCTTCTACCCAAAGTTATGTGCAAAAGGTTAGGGGTGCTGGGTGGTTCAGTCTGTTAAGCATCTGCCTTCAGCTCAGGTCACCATGGCAGGGTCCTGGGATTGAGCCCTGCATGGGGCTCCCCGCTCAGCTTGCTTCTCCTTCTCCCTCTGCCTGCTGCTCCCTCTGCTTGCGCTCTCTGTCAAATAAATAAAATCTTGAAAAAACAAAGCAAACACACACAAAAAACAAAAGTTGTTAAATTAATATATACGGAGTGTTGGCTACTTGCCTAATGACTGAGCAAAATCATCGCCTATCCCTCCCCTTTTCAGTATGAGTGTACTGGCTGCTTTTTGACAGATTCCTCAATTGTCAAGGCGTCCCCAAACCAATGGGGCACGTCTCTTTTCACAGATCAGACTGGAGACTTGAAAGAAAAGTCCTTCATAATCCTGTATTTTCGGAATGAAGAAAGAAAGAAAGAAAGAAAGAAAGAAAGAAAGAAAGAAAGAAAGAAAGAAAGAGAAAAAGAAAGAAAGGGGTCTGACAGCGCGATCAAATATCTGACAAACGAAAACTCTCCAAGCCCTACTTCGTGGCAGGCGCTAATAACCCAGTCAGGAAGGATGTCCTTCTAAACCTCTCAGCGCTGGGCTGGCGGTGAGGACTCAGTGCGGACGAGTTTTCAACAAGCACAGCAGCACCTCCAACACCCACTCACTGAACACGAACCCGGCGGAGGGCTGGAGAAAAACACTCCTCGGCCCCAACCGGTTCGCGGCTACAAACCAAGCAGTCAGCTGAGCGCCGGCGTGGCGTGCAGCAGGCTCGCAAGAAGAGGTGAGGGATGAAAACGAGGGCGAAAGCACGTGGGCTTTCCCCCGCAGAAGGCCGCCCCAGGGAAACGCCGGGGCTCTCAAGGCTCCGGGATACAGGCCGGTCTTCTCCCCGGAGGAGGAGACTTCAGGGAGCGTCCGCGACAAAGAAAGGGAGGAGAGGGGCCTGGA
>LNAC01000322.1:1153547-1170832 GCA_002007465.1 Ailurus styani | reverse complement strand
AAAAAAAAAAAGTTGATCTGGGAAGAAGAGTACAGAAACTTGTTTCCTGGATCTTGGTCTGGACAAGGAAGAGGGAAAAGGTTAGTACCTCCATTTCCTACATAGGACAGGAGCATATGTCAGTGATGTGGACATTCGTCACTTTACTTTCATGAGCTACGCCTGGCAGGCTTTTGGAAGTCAAGGAATCTTCAGGGGCGTTTTAAGTGAAATTTACTAGGGGGGAAGGGGCAAAGCAGGTAACAGCTATTTCATCAGAGGATTTTGGTTCTTCTGACCTCGGGAAATAGTCTAGGAATGAATAGGGGTAGGAGGAAGGGTGTCCACATTACCACAATGGCTTTAGGAGTTAGGCTTGCCATTAACATTGCCTGCTGATCCAGTCTGCCTCAGAAGAAAAGCTCTAAGTAGTCCATAGCCCTTGACAGGCATAGCTCCCACAACTTAGCTCCTTTGTTAAAGGATTGGAGAGTACCCCCTATCTTTCAGTTAAACCCTTCCTTTTTCCACCTTTGCCCATTGATGCCTACTGAGCTGTCATTTAGTAGAATGAAAGACACAGACTATAGACTTTGTCCTTGTCCCTCCTTTGGTGCCTCGGTTAACTTCTTTGCAATTAGGAGTGCTCATTACAAAAAACAAGAAGAAGAGAATCATAAAAACCTCACAAATCATCAGTGTGTCATCTTAATATCATTTGGAGCTCCTGCATGACTCAGTTGGCTAAGCCTCTGCCTTCAGCTCCCTGCTCAGTGGGGAGTCTGCCTCTCCCTCTGCCCCTTTCCTCTCCCCCCATCCCGTGCACTCTCTGTCTCTCAAATAAATGAATAAACGAATCTTTAGAAAACTATATCATTTGACTAAGAATGTACTATGCTGCATTTAAATGGTGATGTCAAAAGAATATTAATTTAAAGGGGCACCTGGGTGGCTCAGTTGGTTAAGCATCTGCCTTCGGCTCAGGTCATGATCCAGGGGTCCTGGGATGGAGCCTCTCTTTGGGCTCTCTGCTCAGTGGGGTTCTGCTTTCTCTCTGTGCCCCTTCCCCCCTGCTCATGCTTGAGCTCATTCACTGTTCCTCTCTTTTTCTCTCTGAAATAAATAAAATCTTTTTAAAAAAAAGAAAATCTAATTTAAAAATATAATTTAAAAGTAGGTCAAAAAATTTTTTAATTGAAAAAAAAAAATAAAAGTAGGTGAAGATAGAATTTGCTCCCAAAGCTACAGCAACCTTAGCATTCACTAGACAGTCCCTCCACACATAGCCCTGCCTATAGGTGTCTGCAAATGCACCACACTATGCAATTGTTTTATTTAATATAAAAAAAGAGGACACTGTGACTCCTGTATAAAACGGTAGATGGATTTCTGTAATAATAAAATTTGATGCAGGACAGCCAATTCTGCTCATACTTGAAGGAGGAAAAAAACAATGAGAAAATTGGGTTCAGAGTCAGGAAACATGGACTTTAACCCCATTTATAACCTGTAAGTATAAGCTGGGCAAATGTGATAATTTATAGTTGGGAAGCTGAGGCATACATTTATGCTAGTTTTTGCTTCTACTTATTAGTGGGCTACTGGTTCTCATAGCATACAAACAAGTTTTTAATTCTTATAAGTTGAATAGAACAAAGGAAAATTTGGTTTGGGGGTACTGGGGAACGTGCCCAGTCATAAACACATTGGTATATATTTCTGTTAATTTTTTTTAAAGATTTTATTTATTTGAGAGAGAGAGAGCATGAGTGGGGGGAGGGTGAGAGGGAGAAGCAGACTCCCCACTGAGCAGGGAGCCCGATGTAGGGCTCGATCCCAGGACCCCAAGATCATGACCTGAGCTGAAGGCAGACGCTTAACCGACTGAGCCACCCAGGCGCCCCTATTCTGTTAATCTTTACATAAATAATTGAATATCTAACAGTTACATTTTGCATTTAGCTGTATCTTTTTTTTTAGACATTCATATTTTCATTGTATCAGAATTAACAGTTGTTTTGTAATGAGGCTGATTATAACCTCTTGCCTTTCTCTCATCGCTGCTTTCTAAAAACTTCATTTTTGGTAAAGAGCCAAGTTCTACAAGGGCAGCTCCAGAAAGAACAGAGGCGAAGTTCAACCAGTATTGCTCCCCAGGAGGCTCTGTATTGTTCCCCTAGTTTTATCTCTCATGTACACACGCTGTTGTTTTTCTTTTTTAGAAATTGCTTCAGTCTCTAATTAAACATATGCTAGTATAATTAAGCTTTTAATTTGTTTATAAAGTCACCATGAATGGTTTGTTTAGACAGGACCAAATCCTTTAGTTAAACCTGAAGTAGAGAAATGCACTGTAAGTTCAGGTTTATTCTAAGGTTTGGTTTCTAGGAAGTCTGCTTTTTCTCTGGGACCTTATTTCATAGCACTTATTTTCATCTGGAGATCAATGGCTATTCCTCTTACATTTTTATGTTATCTTTTTTTTTTTTTGAAAGATTTTATTTGAGAGAGAGGGCACAAGCTGGAGGGTGTTGCAGAGGGGGCAGGAGAGAGACACGTCAACTCCCTGCTGAGTATGGAGCCCAGTGTGGGGCTTGTTCTCACAACCCCAAAATCACAACCAGAGCTGAAACCATGAGTCAGACAGTTAACCGCCTGTGCCACCCAGGCTCCACATCCCCCTTTTTAAAAATCTATAAGTACTACTCAAATCTAAGGAGATTAAGCCCTGTCTGTGGAATAATTCAAATTGTGGAAAAGCAGGTGCCATTATGCCAAGTTTCCTAACCTTCTCCAGGAAGGATATCATGAGTAAGCAAAAGGGAATGATAGCCTGCACATGCAACAGATACTTCAGAGGAAACAGTGCATCTAACACACAGGGCTGGAGTGGAAAGAGCTAGGGCAGCAACTATAGATCACAGATCATGTCACTTCTATCTTCTTTGCCAACACCCAGCTGTGGGCTTCAAGTTTCCATGGGCTGTAGGCACGTCCAGTGGGACACAGACGGCCAGGGAAGGTAGAGTTAGAGATATCTGCAAAAGAGGGGCAGTGCTGTTACTCCACAAATTTAGGACAGTGGAAGAGAATTTAATTTCCTTTGAAGTGGATTAAGTGTTTACGAGAAATTTGTTTCTTTGACTAAAAATGGAAAATCTATTTAGCTTGAATTGCTTAATTATTTCTTAAACATTGTGGATAGTGGAAGAAGGTATAGATTTTTGCAGAGTGAAAAACTGACTTGGAAATGATAGGAAATGGTGTTCAAGCCTAGAGTGTGGTATGGGCTCTTTGGGAAATCCCACCCATTAAATGGGGTGAGAGCAAAGCTGCACAGTGTCCCTGTTTTCACTGGGCATTGTTTGCTCCATCACAGACCGTGCTGCCTCTGCCACCAGTCCTCTATAGAAATGGCTCAGGGTTCTAAGTCACCTGCTTTTGTCACATTTAGTAAGTACAGTGTGGATCGTCCAAGTCTAGTGTATTAGCCATGAAAGGTCTCACTTCAGACTGTACAACTTAGTGGTTACAGCCGTCATTTTGAGTTTTTCTTAGTAATTTGTGTTTTCTTTCACACTTCCTTTTAATCTTTTTCCAACATGGGCATCTTAGTACAGTGGCATTTGAAAAAAATGGCATTGAAAAAAAATTAAAAATTTTTAACTTTTTTTTTTTAAAGATTTTATTTATTTATTTATTTGACAGAGAGATAGAGAGCACAAGTAGGCAGAGCAGTAGGCAGAGGAAGAGGGAGAAATAGGCTTTCCACGGAGCAGGAAGCCTGATGTGGGGCTCGATCCCAAGACCCTGGGATCATGACCTGAGCTGAAGGCAGCCGCTTAACTGACTGAGCCACCCAGGCACCACAACTTTTTTTTTTTTTTTAAGATTTATTTGTTTATTAGAGAGAGTGTGTGTGTGCATGAGCAGGGGGAGGGGCAAAGGGAGAGGGAGAGAGAGAATCTCAAGCAGTCTCCTTGCTGAGCATGGAGCCTGATGCAGGGCTAGATCTCATGACCCTGAGATTGTGACCTCACCCGAAACCAAGATTTGGACGCTTAACTGACTGAGCCATCCAGGTGCCCCTAAAACTTTTTACTTTTACATAAGGAGTTTTTACTCATTGGTCAGCCTTTCAATTTTTTTTTTCATATACTTGAAATCTTTGAATACTTTTCCTTTTTTTTTTTTTAACATTTTAAAACCAGAGTCCTCCTTTGGTGTTATTCTAGATGGCATTATCTGTTTCCTTACAAATTTTGAAAATATATTACTACTGTAATAAAAACTGGATCAATAAAATAGTATTTGACCTTTTTTTCTCTAGTAATAAAATAGATTTGTAAGATAAAAGTCTTCTGGAAAAATTTAATATCTGTTTGTAACTGCATTGTCGGGAAGCCTGGGTGGCTCAGTGGGTTAAACCTCTGCCTTCGGCTCAGGTCATGATCTCAGGGTCCTGGGATCGAGCCCCGCGTCAGGCTCTCTGCTCAGCAGGGAGCCTGCTTCTTCCTCTCTCTCTTCCTGCCTCTCTGCCTACTTGTGATCTCTCTGTCAAAAAAATAAAAAAAATAAAAATAAAAAAAATTTAAATAACTGCATTGTCATGCCAACATCTGTTGAAACCCATGGTTACTAGGATAGACTTCAGGATTTTTCCTTCACTCTGAATTTCCTCAGTTCTTAAGCATTTTGTATTACTTGATTGTTTGCTTTGTAGCTATTCATTTGGGTATTTGTGTGTGTGTGTGTGTGTGTGTGTGTGTGTGTGTGCAAAAAAAATTTAAAAATCCACATATATTCATACATCTCTACATACTATATATTCATTTTGTGTGTAGACATATTTGTGTGTGTGTGTATGGTATATATATACACATACCATATATAGTGTTCTCTTTGAATTACTGACTTTTGAAGGTAGATATATTGCTTTGTATATCTTTTGTATTTCCTTTAACCCCATGGTACTCAGTAATGTTGAATAATTGTTATTCTTTTGTTCTAGGTGATGTAAATATTACAGCTCTTGTTGGAAATGAACAAGTCAATGAAGATACAGATAATGGTGATCTTCCTTCTTACGTGTCTGCATTTATAGAAAAGGAAGTTGGAAATGACCTTAAATCTTTAAAGAAACTTGATAAACTCATAGAAGAAATGACAGAAAATAAAATGCAGTTAGAAGAACAGGCAAGTATTAAAAGTCATTGAAATAATATCAGAAGTATACACATACTGTAATATAAACATAACCATTATTGTATAGGGAATTTTGAAGATATAGCTTATGACAAACAGTTTAATCATTTAAAACTGTTGAATAGGTTTTAAGACTTATAGCGTGCTGGGTATTTTATGACTTATATAAAAGAAAAAGATCCTGGGGCCGCCTGGCTGGCCCAGTTGGTGGAATGTACGATTCTTGATCTTGGAGTTGTGGGTTTGAACCCCATGTTGGGTGGAGAGATTACCTAAAAATAAAATATTAAAAGAAAAAAAAAAGACAAAGTTCCTGCTGATATTATTTAGGTCTTAAAAATATGACAGCTGGGGCACCTGGTGGCTCAGTTGTTAAGCATCTGCCTGAGGCTGAGCTCATGATCCCAGGGTCCTGGAATTGAACCCTGGGTCGGGCTCCCTGCTCAGTGGGAGGCCTGCTTCTCCCTCTCCCACTCCTCCTGCTTGTGTTTCCTCTTTCACTGTGTCTTTCTCTGTCAAAAATATGACAGCTAACATTTTAAGTAGCTTTTCATACAGTGACTTTTAAAGTGCTTCTACAACTAAGTCATTTCATGGCATACAAAAATATTATAACATCATCATTCTAAACTGTATATGCCCACTCATAAGGAGAAAACATGAAAATGAGTATAACAAAATAGTGGTTATTTCTGGGTGGTGGGTTAACAGGTGATTTATTTTCTTTACATCTTTCTGTGTTTTCAGGTGTTTTCTTTTTACAGTGAACATACTGCTTGAAATAGTTTTTAAAACACCCAATGAATGTAATCTTAAAAAATTAAGTGGATCCCTGTACTTGCAACAGAGTGTTTGTCAAGGATGAAAGCTTTACAGCCTGTAACTACTATGTTGGGCTAAGGAAACGGGTGGCTATGTTGGTGTTAGCCCTGGGTTGTCAGTCATCCTGTGTCCCCCTCCCCAGCACCTCAGGCCTCCCATCTTCCTGTCTTTCCCCCATGTCTACCACCAGTCTCTAGGTATGGCCCTGCCCCATCCTCCTCTTCCCCTCCTGCAGGCAGGCTGTGCTGGGCTCTGGCAGGAAATCGCACAGCGGAGTGCACGGATGCTGGCCCAGATGAGTGGTCTTCAACCCCACCTGGCAGTCCTTCCATGGCTCCTTCCCTGGGAAGGTCGGCTCCTCTGCCTCTCCCCTCAACTGTTCTTCCAAATTCTCCCCCAAGATACTACCCCATCTGGCCATTCTGTCTTCACCTTTTCCCAAAAAGAATAAATTAAGAGCACATGAATCTATTGAACAGTCTACACCATATCCCACAAACTTATTTGCTACCATTTCTACTTCTTAATTCAGCAGAGGATCAATGCGAGGCAGTCCTCATGCCTCAGAGCCCACCTGCCACCTGAGTGAACTTGCTTCACACTTTTATAGTGCGAACCTCTGCTCCTCAGCCAGGCCTGTCCCCTCAACACAGGAACACACTCACACGGTTTCCTTAGAACCCAAACAAAAAACCCTCCCTTCATCTTTCACTAGGTGTTAATTCCTTTCCTCTTACTGTTAGGCTTCCTCAGAAAGTCGTCTTTATGTCTATCTCTGCTTCCCAGTCAGCTCGTTTCCCTGATGACTATGGAAGCTTCTGCCAAAGTCCCTACCTGAACCTTAAATTCAGCGTATCTGTCCCCTCAGATGCTTCCCTCCCCTGGAAAATGGTACCACCATCTGCCTGTCCCTCGGGCCTGAAACTAGGAGCCCGCCGGGGTTGCCCATCATCCTGCCTCCACCACCCCATGACCAAGACATCAGAGTTTTGGCCCCTTCACACCTCTGGTGTCTGACCCCTTGTTCCCACCCCTGCTGCCACCACCCCAGTTCAGGGCTGTAGCCTCTCCAGCACTTGATGGTGGTTTGCCCATCTTCTCCTTCCTTCCCATCCACATGCTATCTTTCATTTTTATTCTTCACAGAAACTATTATGTATAAATAAGCAAATATATATATAAAATATAGTTAGCATCTTTTATGTATATATAAGCATATGTATACTTCAGATATGCATCGCTGAACTTTTTATAATGTAATATACTACTTTTTTTCATATCTGTATATAGATCTCTCTTTTTTAATGTTTTTTTGGTATTCAGCTATGGCTGTACATAATTTATTTGACCAGGCCCTTGCTGGTTGACATTTTTGATGTTTCCAGTTTTTATTATTGCAAATAATAGGAGAATAAACATAATATTTTGTCACTATTTTCTAAATCATAAATCTAACTGAATGATTTCCTTGTTCAAATCTCTTGGGGCACCTGGGTGGCTTAGTTGGTTAAGCTTTCGACTCTTGATCTCAGCTGATGTCTTGATCTCAGGGTCATGAGTTCAAGCCCCACATTGGGTTCCATGCTAGGCATGGAGTCTACTTAAAAAAAAAAAAAGACTCTTCCTGGCTTCCCACTGCCTGTTGGGAAAAGCCCACATTCTTCTAAGGCACAAGATGCTCTCCTGTGATCTCGTCTCTCCCTACCAATCTACACTCACCTCTTCCTTCTGCCTTTTTTTTTTTTTTTTTTGGACAGTCTTCTGTGCCTTACTCAACTCTTTGCTGTTCTCTGCTCATGACCAAGCCATTCCTTTTTGCCTAGAATGCCCTTTCCTTCCAAAGTTCCCCAGAAAATTCCCACCCATTCCTGCGAAGGTCCATGCAGGAGCCAGGCAGGCACCTCAAAACCTCGCTGGCCAAAGTGTGGGAGCTTGTTAGACACGTGGCATTTCAGTCCCTACTTTGGACCTAATGAGTTCACGTTGGCATCATACCAGATCTCTAGGGGACTGGGATTCCTGTGTACATTCCGGTTTGGGAAGCACTACCTTAGTCACCATTACACCTGGCGTCTCTTTTATTGCATTAATCCCATAATACAGGAAGTATTTGCTTACGTTTCTCTTCCACACGAACTGTGCTTTAGGGCAGATGCTGTGTCTTACTTATCTGTCTGTTCCTAGCACAGGGCCTTGTGCAAAGTGTCTAATCAGTGTTGATTAAATTGTAATGGCCCTATAATAGTCTTTGATTGTATTGATACCCAATGTTTGTATATGTTTTTCCATATGCTGTAGGAAGAATGAATAAATATCATATCTCAAGGCACTAACTGGTTATCATCTTACTAGGTTAGTGGTTCTCAAACTGACTTAAATCAGAATCACCTGGGTAACTTTTGCGACACACGGATGCTCAGACTTTTAGAATCAGAGCTTCAATTGTTTTGAAGCGAAGTAGTTAGTAGATAAAGCATAAAAATATTCTCTGGCTGGACCTTCTGAAAGTGCTGAGCTATATGAAGGCAGATGCAGATGTGCTTACTGAAGTGATAAGCTGCTCCACACACATCTCCGCATACCACATTTCGTGTTTAGGTTTGGTGGGTACAGAATGCAGAAATCACACCTCTCTTTTGAAACTTATAATTGACAATTTTAAATTCTGTTAGAACAAATATGTATTTTGAAGGTAATAGTCTAAAAAAAAGGGTTATGAAGATTTTATCTGATTGCTGCTGATTTTGTTTTGTTTTGTATGGTCAGGTACTTACAATTTCATCAGAAATCCCTAAAACAATTCAGAATGCCTTAAAAAATGCAGAAGAATCAAAGCATTTCCTTAGTCAGTTTCTGGAGCAAGAAACTCATCTCTTCAGTTCCATTAACAGCCATTTGCTGACTGCAAAGCCCTGGATGGAAGATCTTGGGGCCATGATCAACCAAATTGAAGAGATTGAGCGCCATCTTGCTTACCTTAAATGGATTTCACAAATTGAAGAACTAAGGTAAAAGGGCCTCTTTGTTCTCATAATTATTATTTTCCTTTGTGGCTCTGTCTTAGCGAGTGCATGCATGCCATTAAATAATTGAGTTAATTAAAGATTATAATAATATAATTTTACCAGTTGTTATGAAAATAGCATTATGATAATGATTCTTTCCTTTATTGTGAATGAACATAAACTTTTCAGAGAGCTTAATTTGCATTTGAAAGAAAGTAATCTAAGTAAAAATTCAAAGTCCTATAGTTGTGTTGTGAACACATGATAAAAACTTATTTATAAAACCAAATTGATAAAACAACTCTTCAATGTGGTAATATTCCCTACTTTTACTTTTTAGACATAGTCACTTGATGAAATGGATTGCTTTCTCTAAAATTTGAATTATTTTCAATGGGAATCACTTCTTTTAAAGACATTTATTTGAGAGAGAAAGAGAGAGGGAGAGAAAGAGAAAGTGCTCGCATGCTCACATGCTCACAGGCTCATGCTAGCGCACAGCAGGGGGACAGGGAGACGTAGACTCCCCACTGAGCAGGGAGCCTGATATGGGTGGGGCTCCATCCCAGGACCCTGGGATCATGATCTGAGCTGAAAGCAGATGCTTAACTGACTGAGCCACCCTGGCACCCCCAATGGAAATCATCTAACAAGAGCTACATAGTATTCTTAGATAAGTAACAGAGTCTTGCTACCTGTGGGTAGGGGGAAAAGAAGTACATACTTCTTTCTGAATTGAATGTGTATTACTGGTGTTGACTGTGTCTGGTAGTACCTTTCAGATAAGCTAAATTAACATTTCTGCCTAGATTGGCAGGTTATTTGGTTTCATGATATAGTCCCGCAGCCCCTCCAAACTGCGTGGTTCCATCCTGCTTTGTTTTAACTACTCTTGCTCCAAAGCTGTCAGCAACCATTCATGTTGTCTTGAGGAAGAAAGGTCATCCAAGAGTCTTAATGTCCCATTGTAAATGTATCACAGTTCATATATATCAGAGGGGACTCAATCTCATGACCCTGAGAGCATGACCTGAGCCGAAATCAAGAGTTGGATGCTTAACCAACTCAGCCACCCAGGTGCCCCTAAAATATGTATTTTTATCAAAAGAAACATCTCATTTTAATTTCAATTATAGTTGACACACAACATCTAATTTTAATTTTTTTTATTTTTTATTTATTTTTTTTAGGTGTTATTTATTTATTTCACAGAGGGAGAGAGATCACAAGGAGGCAGAGAGGCAGGCAGAGAGAGAAGGGGAAGCAGGCTCCCTGCTGAGCAGAGAGCCCGATGCGGGCCTCGATCCCAGGACCCTGAGATCATGACCTGAGCCGAAGGCAGAGGCTTTAACCCACTGAGCCACCCAGGCGCCCACAACATCTAATTTTTAAATAAAGTATTTGCTTTATAAAGGCAAATAAGCAAAATGGTAGCTCATGGGATCTGTTTGGCTGCTTTCAAAGAATTTGATTAATTAGTTTTACATGGAAATCTTGACTTCTGGCTTCCCCAGAAAAATTTTAATAAGCTTTGGCCACATTGGTAAAAAATGCCACTTCTAGCTGGTGCTTCATTTTTCCTTGTATGTAACATATTGATATATGACAGGAGGGAGAAGCAGTTTTTCTGCATTTGGAATTCTTTTGAGCAAACCGTCTTAGCAGTTTGCTTTGCCTCATTTTGCAGCGATAACATTCAGCAATATCTGATGACCAATAACGTCCCAGAGGCCGCCTCTACTCTGGTGTACATGGCAGAACTTGACATCAAACTTCAGGAATCATCCTGTACTCATCTTCTCGCGTTCATGAGAGCCACTGTTAAATTCTGGCATAAGATTCTCAAGGACAAACTTACAAGGTAAGGAATTATATTGCATGGTAATTGCTTTCAGATGAATATTTGGTGATTGTTGTATTTTAACTGAAAGATGTGTGTTACTTTTCCGTTACAGTGATTTTGAGGAAGTTTTGGCCCAACTTCATTGGCCGTTCATCACACCCCCCCAGGCTCAAACTGTTGGCTCAGGTCGACCAGCCAGTGCCACTGAGATATACGCTAACTTGGAGACACTATTTTGTCAGCTTCTGAAACTACAGACCTCGTATCTTTGTTGGAGTTCAAACTTATTAAAATTGCTTTTTTCCTAGAGTGGATTTGTGGCTAGAGAGTAAAACTTTGAAAGTGGTCAAGAAGCCAAACGGGAGTACTGGGTTTGGACTTGATCTTTGTATTTATATACCCATGAAATGGTGGATTATTTTCCTTTAGAGTGAATTGCATGTGGGGCAGGGGAGGGTCAGTCTGAATTATGACTGATACAAGTTGGGAGAAAAAAATATGGCAATTGGGAGGAGACCATAGTAACTTCGTGTTAATTTAATAAAGTGCTTACTTGAATGTAAGCACTTCCTTACTACTATTTTTTATTTTAGGAAAAATAGGTTAATTCTAGTAACATTTTTGTGTACTTTTTACTGAAATCATATGTAATGTAAAATTATTATTTGTATATTATTATATATACATATATGCATATATTATATGTACACATATATATGTATTATAATTAATTTTCCTTAGAATCATATATTTGTTGGAAAAATATATCTCATATATATATGTTTATACACACATATATATACTTTTTTTTTCCTTGACTTGACTATGTCAGAGATGAATTACTTACTGAGCCAAAACAACTTCCAGAGAAATATTGTCTTCCTGCCTCCCCGTCTGTCATTCTGCCCATCCAGATCATGCTGACGCCCCTTCAGAAGAGGTTCAGGTATCACTTCAGAGGAAACCGACAGACTAATGTTATAAGCAAGGTGTGGCTTCTCAACTCTTTTGTCCTTGGTTTTTATTAGTAGCAAACATGAAGTGTTCTGTGCTTTTTCTGATTTAAGTTAAAATCTGATTCCGTTCACATTTCTGTTTTTTCTCTAAAGAGCTAAATTCCTATTTTGTCACTACCCTTAATAGATCTATTTCTGTACTTGGGTTGAGAGGTTGTCGGAATCCGTTTGCTCATTAGCACGTCATGCCCTTAGGGCCACAAATCAATTTAGCATCAACAATCTATTCAAAAGCTAATACTCGACTATCTTGACTTCTGCTTTTCTTTCTGATACATTTATAGACCCGAAGGAGCAATTTGCACAGTGAAGCATGTGGGGCCAGGTGTAAACAGTGCCCCACAAATGCCAGAGCATTTTTTTTTTCTGGTTCTTAAATACAGCTGTTTTTGTATTTATGGGGCTTCTCCTTTTTTGGATGGGGTGTTGGCGGAAAGAAGAGTAGAATCAATTAGTAAGTAGTAAGTGAGACAAAGCAATAAACCTAAAGCTGTAGAGAAGCTGTAAGAAAGGTAAAAAAATTGTGAGTTATGTTGACTCCTTCCTAAAGCGTGCTTCCACTGTCGTCAAGCCTAAACTGTACAGTCCCCGAGATTACAGATGCCCATTAGTCATGTTTGTATTTCCAGCATCTAGCACACAACAGGGATTTACCATGCAGTAAATGTTTTTGAGTACTTGCCCAACAAAACTTGGAAGGTTTATAGAATCGGCTCTAGGGACAATTTCAAAAGCTGCTACTTATATTATTTTTCTATGATTATAGCTGTTTTAAGGCATGTATTGTTTTGTTTTGCTAATTTACCTTTTTAAAAGACAGAGCAGAAGAAAACCAAGTTTAAAAGTTATTTTGGAATGCTGTGGCCAAAAAAACCCAATTAAAAGTCATCACATCTTTGTAATACTCATCATTTTATTAATTTTCAAAGAGCTACATTTTATTTATTTTATTTTTATTTTTTTTTGAAAAAAATTTTTTAAAGATTTATTTATTAGAGAGAGAGAGATCACAAGTAGGCAGAGAGGCAGGCAAAAAGAGAGGAGGAAGCAGGCTCCCCGCTGAGCAGGGAGCCACGCGGGCCTCAATCTCAGGACCCTGAGATCATGACCTGAGCTGAAGGCAGAGGCTTTAACCCACTGAGCACCCAGTTGCCCCAATTTATTTTATTTTTTTAAAGACTATTTATTTTGGGGGGTAGACTCCCCACTGAGCAGGGAGCCTGATGCGGGACTCAATCCTGGGACCCTGGGATCATGACCTAAACCCAAGGGAGATGCTTAACCGACTGAGCCACCCAGGTGTCCCCAAAGTGCCACATTTTCAACATAAATGGTATTATAAATTTATGAGTTTATTGACTTATGCCACGTTTGGGAATTTGTTGGGACTACATTGGGAAACATGTGCTTATTAAGCCTTGCATGACCTTAAAGTTCAGAGTAGAAAGTGCATTCTTATATTTAGGAATTTTCAACTAATATTTGTAAGTGCTGTGTGTATACAATTAAATAGAGCCCTTTAATTGTAACTCTCTAGTTGGAATGACTTAAGAATTCTAACTCTTTGACTTCTTTCCTTAGCCTGAATGGTACCTGGCTCAGGTACTTATGTGGATTGGGAATCACACTCAGTTTTTGGATGAGAAGATTCAGCCTATATTAGACAAAACAGGCCCTTCTGTAAATGCTAGGGTAAGAGACTCGGTCCTGAGCATTCCAGTTTTAGAGTTGATGTGTCCACAGATAACCTGTCGTCTACATTACCTTATGCTTACATATTTCTTTCAGCTCGAATTTTCCCGGGGCCTTATGATGCTTGTTCTGGAGAAGTTAGCTGCTGATATTCCGTGTCTGCTGTATGATGACAATCTGTTCTGTCATTTGGTGGATGAGGTGCTTTTGTTCGAGAGGGAGCTACACAGTGTTTATGGCTATCCTGGCTCTTTTGCCAGTTGTATGCATATTCTATCAGAGGAAACCTGTTTTCAGAGGTGGTTGACCGTGGAGAGAAAATGTAAGTGCTTGAGTAGCCTTCGCGTGGGGAGAATTGTCTGCTTTTGTAGGTAGTAATATTTGGTGTTTTTCTCCACCAGCTCTGGGTAGAAAACTAAGAGTCATCTGAATTTTTCCTGGTCAGGGTTTACTAAGGTACCTTATTTGCTTCCCATCAAACTTAGTTTTTCTTGACTTTACACTTAGACTGTACATGTGTCCAGAAGGTAGCAGTCAAGCCAATAGAGTATAGTTAGCTGTCCTACCACTATTAAACTACACTGTTTCTGTTCTTGGTAGGAGCTGTTGGATGTAGCTTATCTAATCAGTTTAAATAATTTGAAGATTGTGGCTAGGGGTGGCGGGGAGAAGTCAAGTATCTTGTTCAGCCCTAAACCAGAGCATGTTAAATACAGTGCAACCAGTAGGAGGTTTTAGATTTATTTTTTACAGGAAAGTCATTCCTAAAAAACTGCTGAAAATTAAGAATAACTGTAACTACTTAATTGACATATTCCCTTTTTCTGCATGTTAGTTGCTCTTCAAAAAATGGACTCAATGCTTTCATCAGAAGCTGCCTGGATATCCCAATATAAGGATATCACCGATGTGGATGAGATGAAAGTTCCAGATTGTGCAGAGACTTTTATGACGCTACTACTGGTGATAACTGGTAAATAGAAGGCTCTTAAGATGTAATTTTGTTTTAAAAGTACTGATTCTTCACATGGTACTTTTTCAAGTAGTTCAACAAAATTAATATCATATAGTGGTTATTTTAATATCTTCAAACACAGTTCCTATTTTGGTAGAACTCTAATACTGTATTCTAGTTTTCAGATTTTTAATAATTTAAGATCTTAAACATTGGTATATATGAGGGGGAAATTCCTGAATGGTTACCAAAAGATAATTAAATGAGAATTTAATTTTATTACCTGAATTCTCTTGCCATTCAGCTGAAGTGTCTTCAGTAGATTGACCTGAATTTTTAAGTACTGTTTTTTTCTTCTTGTTATAGAAAAGATTGCAGAAGGGACCTCTGGGTGGCCCAGTCGGTAGGGATCCCAGCGTCCTGGAGTCTAGGTCTGCATTGGGTTCCCTGCTCAGTGGGGAGCCTGCTTCTCCCTCTCCCTCTGCCCCCCACTCTAGTGCTCTCACTCTCTCTCAAATAAACAAATAAAATCTTTAAAAAAAGAAGATTGCAGAAGAATACAATAATAAAGTAACTGTAAGGACTGGAATAGTAATAGGAACTCTACTTACAGTGCAAGAATGTTCTGGCCAGGGGAGGGCCTAGCAACCTATAACCCTGTTTGGCCCATACTTGTCTGCATTGTCCCACTGGAGACTTGCTGGTGCTCCAGGTGCTCCTGAGCCCTCAGTACCACCATCCTCTTCTGCCTTGTCCATTTCTTGGGCCTGTGTAGTCACCTAAAGAAATGTCATTCCAGTCCAGCCAGGAAATAATTTCATATTCTTAATTATAAGAAGAATATGAAAAACAATAAAACACACAAAAAATCTAAAAAAACTTAAAAAAAACCTTTTATTTATTTATCTGACAGAGAGATAGAGAGAGAGCACAAGCAGGGGGAGGGGCAGAGGCAGAGGGAGAAGCAGGCTCACCTCTGAGCAGGGAGCCTGACACAGGGCTCCATCCCAGGACCCTGGGATCATGACCCAAGTTGAAGACAGACACTTAACCGACTGAGCTACCCAAGTGCCCCTTCCCCCCGTTAAAAAACAAGTCATTTTTTTATTGAAGAAAGGGGATGATTTTTGTATATACAGATCTTTGACTTACAGCAGGGCTCTAGCCTCATAAACCTATCCTAAATTAAAAAGATTTTAAGTAAAAAATTCATTTAATATACCTAACCTACTGAATATCACAGCTTAACTAGCCTACCTTACACAACACTTACATTAGCCATTAGTTGGGCTTAATCATCTAACATAAAGCCTACTTTATAATAAAGTATTGACTGTTTCATGTAATGTATTGAATGCTGCACTGACAGCGAAAACCAGAATGGTTGTGTGGGTGCAGCCATTCTGTAATGGCCACAAGTGCATGGTTGTCTGCCCGCACCGTCCCGTGGCTGACAGAGCTGTGGCTTGCTCCCACTGCCCAGGGTCATGAGAGCGATATACCCCATATTGCCAGCCTGAGAAAAGATCCAAATAAAAAATTTGAAGTAGTTCCTCTGAATGTGTATGGTTTTTGGACCATAGTAAACTTGGAAAATCTTAAGTTGAACCACCATAAATCAGGCACCACCTACAAGTTCCTCATGCCTTAAAAAATTTGAGATGTAATTTATACACAGTGAAAGACACAAACCTGAAGTATACAGTTCAGTGGATTTTGACAAGTACATACACTTGTGAAACCCACACCCTTAGAAAGTGTAGAAATAAGTCCGTACTTGAACGGTTGGTAGAGTTTTTGACAAAGGCACCAAACAATGTCAATAGGGAAAACCTCTAACTATGTCATGGATGGAACCCAAACCTTCATATGTCTCACTTTCTCCACAGACAGATATAAAAATCTTCCCACAGCTTCCAGAAGGCTGCAGTTCCTGGAGTTACAGAAGGACTTAGTAGATGATTTTAGGATACGATTAACTCAGGTGATGAAAGAAGAGACTAGAGCTTCCCTTGGCTTTCGATACTGTGCAATTCTCAATGCTGTGAACTATATCTCAACAGTACTTGCAGACTGGGCTGACAATGTTGTAAGTTAATGTACTTTTATTCATTTATTTTAATATAGAGTTCAAGTTTATTATTATTATTTTTTATTAATCTCTGCACCCAATGTGGGGCTCAAACTCACAACCCTGAGATCAAGAATTACATGCTCTTCTGACTGAGCCAGCCAGGCACTCCGTTAATAAGCTTTTATATTAAATAATAGATCAGTAGTTTTAACAGTTTTACCTTTTGAAGTGTTGAATTTATAGCATGCTGAAATTACACATTAGGTAGAATAACAATTAGGCCAAATTTAGGGGGTATGATTAAATTACATATTTNGCGGGCCTCGATCCCAGGACCCTGAGATCATGACCTGAGCCGAAAGCAGAGGCATTAACCCACTGAGCCACCCAGGCGCCCTAGATCAGTAGTTTTAACAGTTTTACCTTTTGAAGTTTTGAATTTATAGCATGCTGAAATTACACATTAGGTAGAATAACAATTAGGCCAAATTTAGGGGGTATGATTAAATTACATATTTTTCTTAATTAAGTCTCAAGTGGTTAAATAATCCCAATATTTTAATCATTAGAAAAGAAAGCCAACCTTTCATGTAATAGTTGTCTATAAAATGAACCTTTTTTTTTTTTTTTTTTTAAGAGAGAGAGATTACAAGTAGGCAGAGAGGCAGGCAGAGAGAGAGGAGGAAGCAGGCTC
>LNAC01000322.1:1134390-1153526 GCA_002007465.1 Ailurus styani | reverse complement strand
GGCCTCGATCCCAGGACCCTGAGATCATGACCTGAGCCGAAGGCAGAGGCTTTAACCCACTGAGCCACCCAGGCGCCCAAACCTTTTTCTTCTTTAGACTTGGGAAATACTCTTGTATGGTAATTGCCATCTCAGAAAAAGCTAAGATTAAATAATGGTGTCAAAATCGGTAAAATCCAGGACTTTAAGATAAAATAATAGCATTTGAGGGGCGCTTGCCTGGCTCAGTTGGTGGAACATGTGACTCTTGGTCTTGGGGTCCTGAGTTTGAGCCCCACATAGAAATTATATAAAAAATAAAATAAATAAATAATAATAATATTGGCTATCTTTTGAATGCCTTCAAAACATGAGTAAATAGAGGGGCGCCTGGGTGACCCACTTGGTTAAGTGTCCGACTCTTGGTTTTGGCTCAGGTTGTGATCTTAGGTGAGATTGAGCCCTCTCTCTCTGCCCCTCCTGCTTGTGCTCTTGCTTTTTCTCCCTCTCAAATATATAAATCTTTAAAATAGAAACAAAACATGAGTAAATAGAATAATAAAAGGGACTCCCATGTACCTGTGACCCAGCTTCTTAGACCAATTTTGTTTTATTTAAGCCTCTTCTCCATCCCCCACCCTTGATTATTTTGAAAATCTTAGATATATTTCATGATAAATATTTCAAAATGTATCTCTAAGAGAACTCCTTTTAAAAAAAATTACCACAATACCATTATCACATCATCCAAAAAAATTAATTTCTTATAGTGAGAGGTATCTTTCAAATAAATCTAAAAATCAAAATCGCGGGTCTGGTTAGCAAGTATTAACAAGGTCTTTTACGAACAGGAATTTTGTCTTTCTTTTTTCCACACAATTCTGTGTGTTGACAGATTTGGTCTGCCTTTTATTTATTTATTAAAGATTTATTTATTTGAGAGTGTGCACACGTTTGAGAGCAGGGGGAGAGGGAGAGAGAGAATCCCAAGTAGACTCCACACTGAACACAGAGCCCAACTCGGAGCTTGATCCCATGACCCATGAGATCATGACCTGAGCCTAAATCACAAGTCAGATGCTTAACTGACTCAGCCACCCAGGCGCCCCTATTTATTTATTTATTTATTTATTTATTTATTATTATTTTTTAAAGATTTTATTTATTTATTTGACAGAGAGAGAGAGAGAGATCACAAGTAGGCAGAGAGGCAGGCACAGAGGGAGGAGGAAGCAGGCTCACTGCCGAGCAGAGAGCCCGATGTGGGCCTCGATCCCAGGACCCTGAGATCATGACCTGAGCTGAAGGCAGAGGCTTTAACCCACTAAGCCACCCAGGCGCCTGCCCCTATTTATTTTTACAATTATTATTATTTTTTTTTTTTGAAAGAGTGGGAGAAAGAGGTGCAGGGGAGGGGCAGAGGGAGAGGGAGAGAGAGAATTCCAAGCCAACTCCTACTAAATGCAGACGCGAGGCTCAGTCTCACAAACCTGAGATTACAGCCTCAGCTGAAATCAAGTCAGGGGCTTACCAGCTGTGCCACCCAGGTGCCCCTTGTGTTTTAAACTCATGTTTTAAAGGCATTCAAAAGATATCACATATTACTATTTTTATTTAATTAAAATTTTTTTTATGTAATCTCTGTGTGGGGCTCCAACTGAGCCACCCAGGTGCACCTGCCTGAATACAATTATTAATTAGTAATTTCTGTTTACTCTTTTTATTAAGCCAAGGTATATATTAGCTATCAAGGCGTTTGGTAGCCAGATTTTCTAATATGCACTTCTAGCCAAAAGTGAAGAAACTTAATTAGCCTTTCTAGCCTAAACATAGATTAATTCCTTTGGATATTTTATTAGAATGATCTCAGAGGTCTCCAGGAATTCCTTGGACAGGGTGCTCTTGGGTTTGGAATCACTGTTTGTGATGATCTGTATGGATACATAAATCAGCTTAGGTTTTCACCAGTGTGTCCCATGAAGTAGGTTTCGTGATAGGAAGTATTAACAGAGAATTAACATGACCATAAAACAGTGAAAGATATATGAAATGGTAAAAAAAAAGCTATACTGAGATACATTATAAAGTATTATATGATTGTGTCATGAAATGATAATAGGAAAGTAAAACAACAAAACAACTATAATTTTAACCTTAAGACTTAAAAATACCACTTTATAGTAACTAGTAGGTGAAGTGGGAATTGAAAAATTCCAGTGTAAAATAATTAGGAAGATTAACTAAGGATTGGTGATAAGTTCATAGGATACTAGAAAACATAATTTTCAAGTGTGTTCAGATGAATCACAAAGATGGACAAGGTAAATTAAAATGTCTGTACATTGTCAAATCTTAATAAAATAAAAAAGAAATGAAATACAGTCAAACATAGGCATTTATGTACCAAGAATATAGTTTATTTATTTTTTAAAAGATTTTATTTATTTATTTGACACAGAGAGAGAGATTACAAGTAGGCAGAGAGGCAGGCAGAGAGAGAGGAGGAAGCAGGCTCCCTGCTGTGCAGAGAGCCCGATGTGGGCCTCGATCCCAGGACGCTGAGATCATGACCTGAGCCGAAAGCAGAGGCTTTAACCCACTGAGACACCCAGGCGCCCGAATATAGTTTATTTTTTTTACTTTGTTGTTTTAAGTTTTTATTTAAAAGAATAAATTTTAGGGGTGCCTGGGTGGCTCGGTCACTAAGCATCTGCCTTCGGGTTGGGTCATGATCTCAGGGTCCTGGGATCGAGCCCCGTGTTGGGCTCCCTGCTCAGCAGGGAGTCTGCTTCTCCCTCTCCCTCTCCTTTTGTGCTTTCTCTCTCTCTCTCTCTCTCAAATGAATAAAATCTTTAAAAAGAGAATAAATTTAAAATTAGGACTTTATGACAAAAAATTATACAATGCTAGCATTGTATAGCATTATATAGAAGAAAATGTATTCCTCTACTGTGAAAGAATGAATGAAACAAAAAAGTCTTTATCTTAATTAAATACAGGGTAATAAACCAAATAAATAGGGAACAAAAATAAAATAATAACAAATATAAACGATGAAAATCTGAGAAACGCAATCATAGTTTATTCTATTCTGGACTCTTTGGCTAGGACTTAACTATTTAAAGCCTTTTTTCTACAAAAACATTAACTGAAGTCCATGTATGTAATAATATTCTGCTAAGCAAGGAAAATAAGACACAATAATTATTTCATAAAATGAATATAATGTAGAGTGTAATGGTCACAGCATTTTTGTTTATAATGTCACCTAATTAGAATATATTTATGCATTGCGTACTTTTATGTGTTGTTTTCCTCATCCTGTACTTTCTTCACTTGGCCCCCACACTGCTCCATTTTCTGCTAAGCTTTGTCATAAAACAAATTGTCATTCCTGTTTCTTGTGCCAGCTGATCTAATAAGAAACTCATTCAAGGCCAGATTTTTAGCTTCAACGAATTATTTGTGGAACTGCTGTCATTAACTGTCATTAACTGCTTTACTTGGTGCCATAGTCTGTTAACAACGATGAATTGGCCATTATCCCTGTCCTTAGGAAATTTATAATCTGATGCTGAATTAACTGGATCCTTCTGTCAACAGAAGAATAACTAAATTTAGAGTTACTCTTCAAATCATGAATGAGTTCTTTGTCCTTGTATGTTATTATATTACAAATCTGTTTAACATCAAAAATTATTTAACTTTCTTCATGGTCCTTCAGCCTGTGAATGCTTAAAATAAAATTAAAGCTCTTGTATTTTCTAGGTAGAAAAAAGAAGAGTGGACAGAGTTCACCTTCCATTCATTTAGATTCTATACTAATAGCTGTCTGACTATTGCCAGATTGTGCCAAGCCTGACATACACAGCCCTGCAGAGTCAGGAATTTTTGAGTTGTAGGTGACAGAAACTAGATTCATGTTGGCCTGAGTGCGGGTGGGGGCTGGGGTGAGGTGAGGAACTGGTGTAACTGAAAGCATTAAGCATGGCTGCCCTAAACTCGTTCACTTCTGGCTTCATTCTCAGGCAGTCTCTGGGAAGTGTGGCCACCGGTGGCTCCAAGCTCACATTGTCCTTCAGCAGTCTCAGGAGGACCAGTGCCTCTTCTCCATTTGAGCAGAAAATACCAACTTGGCCTCTCACATGTCCATCCGTGAACAATCCCTAGTGTGGCTATATCCACTCCCCTATTAATGGACATTTAAGCTGTTTTTAATCTTTTGCTAATTAGCCACAGCATCATTCATATTAGAAAAAATATTTTTTCTACCCTATAGAAAAATAATAGGAATTCTACCAAAAATGCCACTGTAAAAATGACATTTTTAAAAAAGATTTTAATTATTTATTTGACAGAGAGAGACACAGCAAGAGAGGGAACACAAGCAGGGGCAGTGGGAGAAGGAGAAGCAGGCTTCCCACCGAGCAGGGACCCCGATGTGGGGCTCTATCCCAGGACACTGGGATCATGACCTGAGCCAAAGGCAGACACTGAACCTCCTAAGCCACCCAGGAACCCTGCATTTTCATTTTCTTAACTGTCATAAATCTGCTGGGTTTACTACAACTCTTAGTCTGTACCCAGAAAAAATAAGTACCCAAAGACGTTAGCCATCAGGCAAATGCAAATTAAAATCACAATGAGACCTCTACCTCCGATATCAGTAATACATTATATGTTAATTAATTGAATTTAAATAAAAATAAAATAAAAAATAAAATCACAGTGAGATGGGTGCCTGGGTAGCTCAGTTGGTTGAATGTCCGGCTCTTGATTTCAACTCAGGTTATGATCTCAGGGTTGTGAGATCCAGCCCCACATTGGGCTCCGTGCTGAGTCAAGTCTGCTTGAGATCTGTCTTTCCCTCTGCCACCAGTTAGCCAACCCCCCTCCCCCCCAATCCCCGCCCCGGCCTCTTGCACATATACTCTCTCTCTCTCAATCTCAGCAAACAAACAAACAACACAGTGAGATACCACTAAATATAAAATAAGATGGCTATAATAAAAAAGATAGTAAGTGTTATTAGTGCAGATGTGGAGAAATTTGAATGGTCACACATGGCTGATACAGTCACTGTGGAAAACAGTCATATCCTCAGATAATTAAACATAGAATTACCATATGATCTAGCAATTATACTTCTAGGTGTATCCAAGAGAAATAAAGACATATGTCTACAAAAAACTTACACACAAATGTTCATAGCAGTATTATTCATAAAGACAAAAAGTGGAAAGAACCTAATTATCTGACAACTGATGACTGGATAAATAAATATATATATATAAATAAAATGTAAACATAATGGAATATTATTCAGTAAAAAGAAATTATGTACTGATGTATGTTACAACATAGGTGAATCTTGAAAATATATTAAGTGGAAGAAACTAGTCACAAGGAGCCATAAATTGTATAATTCCATTTATATGAAATGTCCAGAACAGGCAAGTTGACAAAGACAGGAAGATTAGTGGTTGCCTACAGCTTGGGGTGGGGGGTAGGGGTAGGCAGGGAGGGAATTGGGAGATGATGGTTAAGTGTGGGGTATCTGGGGTAAAGAAAACTTCTAGGGGCACATGGATGCTCAGTTGTTAAGCATCTGGCTTTGGCTCAGGTCATGATCCCAGCGTCCTGGGATCGAACCCCATGTCGGGCTTCCTGCTTATCAGGAAGCCTACTTCTCCCTACTTCTCCTACTCCCCCTGCTTGTGTTTCCTCTCTCGCTGTCTCTCTCTGTCAAATAAATAAAATCTTTTAAAAAAAAGTTTCTAAAATTGACTCTGGTAATAAATGTACAACTCTGAACATACTCTAAAACCCAGTGAATTGTCCACTTTAAATGAATAAGATATAGTACATGAATTATATTTCAAGGCGTTAAAAAAGAAGTATCTTTTTTTTTAAAAGATGTATCTTAATGACCATATTAACCTATTTTTGCTTTCAGTTTTTCCTACAACTTCAACAGGCAGCACTGGAGGTCTTTGCAGAGAATAACACCCTCAGTAAGTTGCAGCTGGGACAGCTAGCCTCAATGGAGAGTTCTGTCTTTGATGACATGATTAATCTGCTGGAACGTTTGAAGCATGACATGTTGACCCGCCAAGTAGACCACGTTTTTAGAGAAGTTAAAGAAGCCGCAAAATTGTATAAAAAAGAAAGGTAAGTCCTTTTGTATTTTCTGATAACTCAACTCTCAAATCCAGTTTGCTAAAAATTGAAAGATGACAAATACCTATTTTTCTCAAATTATTCCAAAAAATAGAAGAGGAAGGAAAGCTTCCTAATTTATTCCATGAGGCCAGCATTACCTTGATACCAAAACCAGATAAAGGCACCACAAGGAAAGAGACTTACAGGCCAATATCTCTGATGAACATATATGCAAAGATCCTCAACAAAATACTACCAAACCAAACCCAACAGTACATTAAAAAAAAATCATTCACCACGCTCAAGTGGGATTTATTCCTGGTCTGCAAGAGTAAAGAGTAGTTCGATATTTCCAAATCAGTCAGCATGACACATTACATCAGTAAGAGAAAGGATAACCATATGATCATTTCAACAGATGCCGAAAAAACACTTGACAAAGTACAAGATCCATTCATGATAAAAACCCTCAACAAAGTAGGTTTAGAGAGCATACCTCAACATGATAAAGGCTGTATATGAAAATCCCACAGTGAACATCATCCTCAGTGGGGAGAAACTGAGAGCCTTTCCCCCTAAGGTCAGGAACGAGACAGGGATGTCCACTCTTACCACTTTATTCAGCCTAATACTGGAAGTCCTAGCCACAGCAATCAGACAACAAAAAGAAATAAAAAGTATCCAGATTGGTAAGGAAGAAGTAAAACTTTGTTGATGACATGATACTGTATATAGAAAACCTAAAACACTCCACCAGCAAACTGCTAGAACTGATAATGAATTCAGTAAAGTCAAAGGATATACAACATACAAAAAGTCTGTTACATATCTATACACCAATAATGAAGAAGCAGAAAAAGAAATTAACTGTCCCATTTATAATTGTACCAAAAATAATAAGATAACCGAGGAATAAACCCAACCAAAGAGGTGAAAGACCTGTACTCTGAAAACTATAGCACTAAAGAAAGAAATTGAAGATGACATAAAGAAATAGAAAGAAATTCTGTGCTCATGGATTAGAAGAACAAACATTATTAAAATGTATATGCTACCCAAAGCAATCTACACGTTTAATGCAATCGCTATCAAAATACCAACAGCATTTTTCAGAGCTAGAACAAACAATCCTAAAATTTGTATGGANGGGGGGGGGGGGGGGGGGGGGGGGGGAAGCATAGCTGGAAGCAGCAGGATTCCAGGCAAGTTATATTACAAAGCTGTAGACATCAAGATAGTACTGACACAAAAACAGACATATAAATCATAGAATAGAAAATCCAGAAATGAATCCATAATCACTTGGTCGGTTATCTTCGACAAAGCAGGAAAGAAAAATGGGAAAAGGTCTCCTCAATAAATGGTGTTGGGAAAGCTGGACAGCAACATGCAAAAGAATGAAACTGGGCCAGTTTCTTACACCATATACAAAAATAAACTCTAAATGGATTAGGGACCTAATCCATAAAGGATTAGGATTAGGAAGGAAGTGAGACCTGAAACCATAAAAATCGTAGAAGAGAACACTGGCAGTAACTTAGACATCGGCCATAGCAGCTTTCTTCTAGATAGGTCCCCTGAGGCAAGGGAAACAGAAGCAAAAATAAACTATTGGGACCACATCAAAATAAAAAGCTTTGGTACAGGGAAGGAAACAGTCAACAAAACTAAAAGGCAACCTACAGAATGGGAGAAGATATCTGCAAATCCATATCCAATAAAGGGTTATATATCCAAAATATAGAGAGAACTTCTAAAACTCAAAAATAAATAGGCCAGTTAAAAAATGGGCAGGGTCACCTGGGTGGCTTAGTCATTTGAGTGTCGGACTCTTGATTTCAACTCAGGTCTTGATCTCAGGGTCGTGAGTTCAAGCCCTGCATTAGGCTCCATGCTGGGCATGGAGCTCACTTTTAAAACAAAACAGAAACACAACAGGGCAGAAGACCTGAACAGACATTTTTTCAAAGAAGACATCCGGTGGCCAACAAACACATGAAAAGATGCTCATCATCACTGACCATCAGGGAGATGCAGATCAAAACCCCAGTGAGATATCATCTCACACCTGTTGGAATAGCTAAAATCAAGAACAAGAAAAAACAGGTATTGGCGAGGATGTGGAGAAAAAGGAACCCTCGTACACTATTGGTGGGAATGCAAACTGGTGCAGCCACTCTGGAAAACAGTATGGAGATTCCTCAAAAAGTTGAAAATAGAGCTGCTGTAGGACCCAGCAAAACACTAATTCAAAGGAATGAATGCACCCCAATATTTATAGCAGTACTATCTACAATAGCCAAGTTAGGGAAACAAACCAAGTGTCCATCAAGTGAGGATATATATATACACATATATACACATATATATGTATGTATATATATATATACACACACACACGTATATATGTGTGTATTTCTGTGTATATATATATGTATGTATATATATAATGGAATATTATTCAGCCATAAACAAGAATGAAATCTTGCCATTTGCAAGACATGGATGGAGCTAGAGAGTATTATGCTAAGTGAAATAAGTCAGAGAATGATAAATACCATATGATTTTACTCACGTAGAATTTAAGACACAAAACAAATGAGCATAGGGGGAAACAGAGGCAAATTAAGAAACAGACTCTTAACTATGGAGAAAACACTGATGGTTATCAGAGGGGAGGTGGCTGGGGGGATTAAGGAGTGCACTTGTGATGAGCACCGGTGATTAAAAACTTAAAAAAAAATTGAGAGATGATATATGCAGTCAGATTTCCAGGGTGTCTAGACAGCAGAGTTTGGCTCTTTGTGCTACAAACTTTTACCTTTTGATGGAAATCTAAGATATATTCAGATATTCTTAATCAGAATAAACTGATCATAATCGAGCCTTCAGGTGTAGCCTGAAGCCTGTAAATACAGGGAGCTGGTGTGTGGTGTGGGGTTGAGCAGCCTGTCACCATTCTACGAAGCATGGTGCTCCTGGGGTGTTCTGTGCCCACCTTGTACACTTTATCCCTGTCCTGGTTGTGTGTGCACGTCTCTGTTAGCTTCACTGCACAGTGGACTCTGGGAGAACAGTCCTGTCACATAGAGTATTTATAATCAGTGTGAAAGTGTTTTCAGTCCCTGTGATTTTGCCAAAAATCAGATCACGAAGTTAGTTGATGTCTTAAATGCTGATACGGGTTACATTTTGCCTGTTTTAGAAGTATTTCAGTAAGTCATATTAAAATTGGGGGATTTAAAAAAACTATGCATCATCCTCATTACATAGGGAGTGTTTAATTTAGAACTAAAGTATAAATTTATTTAAGATTTTATTTATCCATTTGAGAGAGAGAGCGAGAGAGCATGAGCAGAGGGGAGAGAGACAAGCAGACTCCCTGCTGATCAGGGAGCCTGATGCGGGGCTCCATCCCAGGACCCTGGGTTCATGACCTGAGCTGAAGGCAGACGCGTAACCGACTGAGCCACCCATGCACTCCAAATAGATTTACTTTCTGAGACAGCTTTTCATGCCGGGCTGTACATCTTTTCTTATCCAAAGTGCACTTCCCCGAATTTGAAAGGATCTGTTATATCTTTTAAAATGCCACGTTTTGAAAATCTTGTAGTCCAACTTAAGGTGCCACAGGCTGTGCTGCTCTTGTGTCTTGCAGATGGCTGTCCTTGCCGTCGCAGGCCGAGCAGGCAGTGATGTCCCTGTCCAGCTCCGCCTGCCCGCTCCTGCTCACGCTCAGAGACCGCTCCCTTCAGCTGGAGCAGCAGCTCTGCTTCTCCTTATTTAAAATTTTCTGGCAAATGCTTGTGGAGAAGCTGGATGTGTACATCTACCAAGAAGTAAGTAACAGTAGACCGCATGTCAGGGCTGTGAGGATCAAGGCCACTGTTACATGAACGGCTCTCTCTGTTTCAGATCATTCTTGCTAATCACTTCAGTGAAGGAGGAGCGGCTCAGCTGCAGTTTGATATGACTCGGAATCTGTTCCCCTTGTTCTCCCACTATTGCAAGAGACCGGAAAATTATTTTAAACAGTAAGCTCGATATTTAACAGTGACTGCTAATGTATCAAGTGTTTAGAGGAGGTTGATTCCTTTTTTTTTTAAATAACAACTTTCGGGTTGTTTCACTGGAAGTGATGTTTGATAGGATAAATAAGGCATCAGTTGAAATTTTATTTATTTATTAATAAACAATTTATTTATTTATTAGATTAATAGAGAGATCACAAGTAGGCTGAGAGGCAGGCAGAGAGGAGGAAGCAGGCTCCCTGCTGAGCAGAGAGCCTGATGTGGGGCTCCATCCCAGGACCCTGAAATCATGACCTGAGCTGAAGGCAGAGGCTTTAACCCACTGAGCCACCCATGCGCCCTCAGTTGAAATTTTAAAACATGCACTATGTACCTAGATAATCTAAGATGTGATTCATGACCCTCCAGATTTATCAGAGCTGGATCTAAATTACATGTTGGATCTTTTGTTTCTTGTATTTGGTTGAATTTGCCTGTTACTAGAGAGAGAAAATGCAAACAAGTGCAGTTCTGCCATGTTCAAGAAGTAGAAGAAATTAAAAATATGCTTAGTACCTAATAGTAGGCCAGGCGTGAAGAAAATCTGTTTTCTTAAGTATTTAGTATTATTTTTGATCATAAGCATAACTATAAATGTATGCAAGAAAATTTTTAGAAACTGTTGATTTAAAATTTAAATTATTGGGCGCCTGGGTGGCTCAGTGGGTTAAAGCCTCTGCCTTCGGCTCAGGTCATGATCTCAGGGTCCTGGGATCGAGGCCCGCATTGGGCTGTCTGCTCGGCAGGGAGCCTGCTTCCTCCTCTCTCTCTGCCTGCCTCTCTGCCTAGTTGTGATCTCTCTCTCTCTCTCTGTGTCAAATAAATAAATAAAAACTTAAAAAAAATAAAATTTAAATTATTGGGGGGAATTTGAGATTATAAAGTATTCCTTTTAAAGTTACTATAAACTGAAAAATTTATTTTTGCTCCTTTTAGTAAGTTATCTGAATTTTTGTTTGTTTCTCATCCCATATTCTAATCCAGCTAAATAAAGTCTAAGCTACACTTAATAGACTATTATGTTAGTATACTGTATTTTGGGAAGTAATAGATACATATTGAAAACAATGGTCCTATTATAGTAATCTAATGAAATATAAACACTGTACACATAGATAGTCCTAATGTGTTAAAAGAGCCAAATAAGAAATCCATCAATACTTTTTACAGAGGGCATATGGACTAGCAGTGCAGAGAAGCTGTTTAGTTTCTGAAAATGAATATATTATGGAATAATGTGAATGATACAGATAATGGACCTCCTTTTTTTTTTTTTTTTTTTTTTTTTAAACAGTGTAAAAGAAGCCTGTATTGTTTTGAATCTGAATGTGGGTTCTGCCTTACTTCTGAAAGACGTCCTCCAGTCTGCTTCCGGGCAGCCTCATGCCACGGCGGCATTAAATGAAGTTGGAATTTACAAACTGGCGCAACAAGATGTTGAGATTCTACTTAATTTGAGGACAAACTGGCCTAACACTGGAAAATAATGCATCTTTTTTTATTTTGAAGGTTTTTGTTTCTAACAAAGAGGAAGCCAGTTGGATTTCAAGTTATATGATGATGTTCTGAATTAATTAAATTGAACAATTGAAAACTTTATAGAATCATTTGTTATCTTGGACTTATGGTGCTATTAAAATGCCGACCATATTTTCTGAGTTCTCTTGTTCCTAAGAAAACAAAAAAAGAAAACTTCTTCAGAAGCCAGGAAAACTCAGAGTAATTCCATTTACAAATATAAATGCTAAGTATGTCTGTTGAGTAACATACAAGAACAGAGATAATAAATTACAACAAATTTTCAATTTCTTATGCTAATTGAGGGAGACTACTGTAGATAATCAAACACAGCAAATAAATAAAAAAAATCAATTTATTATGCATGTTTATAATTGAAGTTCCTGTATTTGGTATGGAAGTTCACTGTATTTCCTGGAAGAAAACATATGAGATGGTGACTCAAACAGAATTGCTGTCATTTTCCACAAACGTCCTTACATTTAAAATTCTTCCTAGGAGTACCTAGGGGGCTCAGTCAGTGAGTGTTAGACTCTTGGTTTCGGCTTAGGTCAAGATCTTGGGGTCACGGGATCAAGCCCCCGGCACTGGGCTCCAGGCTCAGTGGGGAGTCTGCTGTAGATTCTCGCTCTCCCTCTCCCTCTGTCCTCCTACCCCTGTGTGCACTTACTCTCTCTCGCTCATAAATAAAAATACCTTTAAAAATAAATAAAATCCTTCCTAGTTCCTTTCCATATGACAATCAGCAGTCTTTTCTTTTGGATGAAACATTTCAGGCCAGAGCACTGTGTTTCAGTCTTTCCCCTCTGGGTAGAGATGGGAACTAAACAGTTTTTGTTTAATATTTATGTAAGTGACCACGAGATGGGAATCTTTAACTTTTTTTTCCTTCCAACTTTTCCTTGGCTCTGGACTCTGTTACATAATGATTTCTTGATTAATAAATCCTCAGAGAACAAAATATTTAAAGGAATTGAGTTCCACTGGTTAGAAGCCTTCTACAGCTATCAAATTTTATTCTTTGGGTTAGTACTTTTCAAGCTATAATGCCCCAAATCTAAAATTGTTGGGCTGGCATACAACCTACACTGGTTTTTTGTTTTGTTTGTTTTTTAATAAGCCCTTTGCCCAACATGGGGCTTGAATTCATGACCCTGGGATCAAGAGCCTCATTTTCTACTGATTGAGCCAGCCAGGCGCCCACAACCTCTACTATAGATAAACATTTACTTGGTGATAAATAACTTTGAGGAAATACACTGATAGAACTTCTATTGCTCCATATCTTATAGAGAGATTTTCCAACTAGTGTAGTGGGCTCAAAGCTTTTCTGTTAGTTCTAACAGACTGGGACTTCTCTCTCTCATTCTTTGAGAACTGCTGGGCTTTCCCAGTGAGAAAAAAATGAATCTGCCCCAGAATTTCCTAATTCCAGACTTGACTGTCACTCTTTGCTTTCTAGACAGCTGAAAGTTTCGAGTGATTGAAATGTTTCTGTCAAAAGGTAGAAACTTCTGTTTTAATTATATTCCTTATACCTCAAAGTCATGTCATTTAAATATCAGCCATGTAAAAATAAACTTACACTTCAGATCTGAATTTTTCCAAAGTTATCACACGCCCATCATCTTGTAAAACTTCATCTTCATCCAACAGGCCCAGGGTTTTTAGGCCTGTAAAATCAGAATGAAAAGAAAGGAAAACTGACGAAGTGAGCATGACTTTCAACTAGAGAAAGTTTCGGAATGAGCACAAAGTGTTACTTTAGTGGGTAGATGATACTGACCTTCTCTGAACTGCACAAATGATATGGTGCCTTTGTTTGAAGTGTCCATCATCTCAAACATAGACACGATGTTAGAGTGGTCCATAAAGAAAGGAAAAGCCACGCCTGTTACTTTGGCAATTCTCAGTCGTTCCAATATAGATATTAAATACTCTCTTGGTTTTTCTGTAAAAGAATGGTTCCAATTCTTTCTGATATAAAATTAAGATATATCACACATGGAAACAGTCATTTAACAATTATTAAATAACTATATTGAAGGTAGTGTACTAGGCACTGGGGTCATAGACCTTGCTTATAAGAAAAGACATTAGACAATTAAGTACATATATATAAAGTGCTCTACCCCACATATGGGACCCGGGCGTTTTTTTAAAAAAAGGTCTTTAGGTGATTCTAATTTGTAGACAAGCATTGAGGGGGAAAAAAAAAAGTACAGCATGATGCATGGAAGATGGCAGCCAGCTAAAAGAGGCGATAAAATGTAAGTAGAAACAGAGACTCTTAGATTAATAGAGTCTTCCAATTAGGAAGCGTGAATGTTCACTTCTAACATAAAAGCAGTATTTTGGATAAGTAGGCTATCTTTCATTAAAGCAACATGGAAGATGAAAAAAGAAGATCAATCCACTTTCCAGAAATAATGCAGGCCAGTTATGATGAAAAGAAGCCAGAAGTTAAGATGGAGCAGCTGAGTTGATGAGTGCCACTCATTACACACACACACACACACACACACACACACACACGGTGATTATGTATTTCTTTCAAAAACTTTCTTCCTGATGGCACGCCTAGGTGATTCAGTTGGTTAGCCATCTGCCTTTGGCTCAGGTCATGATCCTGGAGTCCTGGGATCAAGCCCCTTAGCAGGGAGCCTACTTCTCCCTCTCCTGTCTACTGCTCCCCCTGCTTGTACTCTCTGTAAAATAAATAAATAAAATCTTTAAAAAAAGACTTTTTCTTGAGAATTTCATAAATACAGAAAAGTAGGAAAGTATAACGAACCCATCAACCCAACTTTAACTGTTAAAATTTGCGAGCAGTATCATTTCACCATCATCTCATCCAGGTCCCCTCTTCCTGTATTATTTTGAAGTCAATTACACAGTGATAACATGTCATTAATAAATATTTGAGCATGTATCTCTAAAAGGACTTCTTTTGAGTTATAACTGACATGTAGCATTGTGTACGTTTATATAACCTGTTGATTATAGTTTGCAATATGATTGTCACTGTAGTATTAGCTAACAGCTTCATCACATCACATAATTATCATTTCTTTTTTGGGCCAAGAATAATTAAGACCTAGTCTCTTAGCAAGTTTGATGTTTATCATACAGTAATACTGTCTGTAAGCCCTATGCTGGGCATGCAATTTACAAAACCTACCCTACTCACCCTCAAACAACAGCTCTCCTACTCCCCCACCACTCACCATTCTACTCCGTTTTTACAACTGGCTTTTTTAGATTCCCCATGTAAGTGCTATCTTGCAGTGTTTGTCTTGCTCTCACTTAGCTCACTTAGCCTATCCTCAAGGGGCATCCATGTTGCAAATGGCAAGGATTTCCTTCTTTCTCATGGCTGGATAATACTCCATTGTATAAATATACCACATCTTCATTATTCATTCATCTGTAGACAGACATTTAGGCTGTTTCCATATCTTGGCTTTTGTGAATCATGCAGCAATAAACATGAGTGTGCAGATATCTTCTTCAGATCCTGTTTCTGTTTCCTTTGGATACACACCCAGAAGTGGAATTGCTGAGGCATACGGCAGTTCTGATTTTATTTTTTTGAGGAACCTCCATACTGTTTTCCATAGTGGCTGCACCAATTTATATTCCTACCAACAGCGCGGAAGGATTCCTTCCTCTCCACATTCTTACTTGTTATCTTTGCCTCTTTGATAACAGTCATCCTAAGGGATGTGAGGTGGTCTCTCACTGCGGTTTTGATTTGCATTTCCCTGATGATTAGGGATGCTGAGCATCTTTTTATGTACCTGCAGGCCATTGTATATCTTCTTTGGAAAAATGTCTATTTAGTTCCTCTGCCCATTTTTTTTAAAAGATTTTATGTATTTATTTGACACAGAGAGCGAGAGATCACAAGTAGGCAGAGAGGCAGGCAGAGACAGAGGGGGAAGCAGGCTCCCCGCGGAGCAGAGAGCCCGATGCGGGACTCGATCCCAGGACCCTGAGATCATGACCTGAGCCAAAGGCAGAGACTTTAACCCACTGAGCCACCCAGGCGCCCTGCCCATTTTTTTTAAGTTTATTTATTTTTTTTAGTAATCTCTATACCCAACATGGGGCTCAAACTCATGACCCCAAGACCAAGAGTCCCGTGCTCTCCTGACTGAGCCAGCCAGGAGCCCCACTTTGCCCATTTTTAAAGCAGATTTTTTGCTGTTGAGTTATAGGAGTTCTTTATACATTTTAGATCTTAACTGATACACAGTTTGCAAACATTTTCTCCTATAAGTTGCCTTTTCATTTCGTTGATTCTTTCTTTTTTGGTGCAGAAGCTTTAAGTCTGATGTACTCCCAGTTGTTGATTTATTTTGTTCTTTGTGCTTTTGGTCTTGTATCTGAAAATCATTGCCAAGACCTGTGTCAGGGAGCTTCTTCCCTGTGTTTTTTTCTAGGAGTCTTATGGTATCAGGTTGTCTCACAAATTTTATGAATCGTGAACACTTTCTAAAAATAAAAATGTACGGGCGCCTGGATGGCTCAGTCAGTCAAGCATCTGACTTTGGCTCAGATCTTGATCTCAGAGTCCTGGGATTGAGCCCTGCATCAGGCTCCCTGTTCAACAGGGAGTCTGCTTCTCCCTCTCCCTCTCCCCCTGCTTGTGTTCCGTCTCTCAATGTCTCTCTCTGTCAAATAAATAAATAAAATCTTTTTTAAAAAGTGAATTTAAACACTTATTCAAATAGCATCTTTACATTGTGATTATGTTTTTAGATCTCTTGTGCCTTTTTGTACAAATTTTAACAGACTATAGAAACAAATGGGTTACTAACGGCAATCCCATCATGTACCTAGTCTTCCATTGCTTCTCTCTGAACTAGTTATCAAATGCAGAAAGAGAAAAAAGGCCAAGTTTGAATTTCAATTCACTACTTTTCTTTTTAAGGATAGAGTAAGTAAATAATGCTAATGGAACTTGGTGTGTTTCTCTGATGAAGGATTTTTACTGTATATCCTTTAGACTACATGAGATGCTATAATGTTTACATCTAGAGTCAATAATTTATACTCTGCCTGCTTTTTTTTTTTAAAGATTTTATTTATTTATTTGACAGAGAGAGAGATCACAAGTAGGCAGAGAGGCAGGCAGAGAAAGAGAGGGAAGCAGGCTCCCCACCAAGCAGGGAGCCCGATGCAGGGCTTGATCCCAGGACCCTGAGATCATGACCTGAGCCTAAAACAGAGGCTTTAACCCACTGAGCCACCCAGGCGCCCTACTCTGCCTGCTTCTAAAAATGTTTTGAAATGCTTACAACAGAAATAATTAAAATACTACCTTTAAGGAAATATTTTATTTTTAAGTAATCTCTCTACCCAACATGGGGCTTGAACTCACAACCCCGAGAACAAGAGTTGTATGCTCCATTGACTGAGGCAGCCAGCTGCCCCTAAAGATATAAGTTTTTAAAACATGAAGGGGTGGGGGGTGCTTGGCTGACTCAGTTGTTTGAGCATCTGACTCTTGGTTTCAGCTCAGGTCATGACCTCAGGGTCCTGGGATCGGATCCCACGTTAGGCTCAGTGCTGGATGTGGAGTTGGCTTGAGATTCTCTCTCTCCTCTCCCTCTCTCCCTGCTCGTGAGCGCTTTCTCCCCCCCCAAATAAATAAATCTTTTTAAAAATTAAAAAATAAAACATTGGGCGCCTGGGTGGCTCAGTGGGTTAAAGCCGCTGCCTTCGGCTCAGGTCATGATCCCAGGGTCCTGGGATCGAGGCCCACATCGNAGCAGGGAGCCTGCTTCCTCCTCTCTCCTCTCTCTCTGCCTACTTGTAATCTCTCTCTGTGTGTCAAATGAATAAATAAAATCTTAAAAAAAAATAAAAATAAAATAAAACATGATGTGAAGATCCAGATGTTACTACCTAAGTTATATAAATGTCAGCTGATAATGAGTTTTTGAGAAACAAAACCTCAAGTTCACATCTTCATAATTAATAGCAGCTAATAATTATTGAGCCCTCACTATGTGCCTGGTATTCCTCATAACCATCACTTCCCCAAGACCCACAGCTCGTATGAATCCAGGTAATGTGCTCCCTAAAATTTGCAGGCTTTACCACACTCTACTAACTCAAATACGGGAAGCATCTGGAACCCCCAAACCTAGTCAGTTATGATGGTCTCTACGGAGTTTCTCCTCCTCCCTAATTCTCAAAGATATCTTCATTTAATCATTCCCATAGCAGCATCTCTCATCTGGGTTACTACAACTGTCTCCTTTTTAAAAATGAAATTTTAATTTTATTAAAGACCTCCCCTGGGGCGCCTGGGTGGCTCAGTTGTTAAGCATCTGCCTTTGGCTCAGGTCATGAACCTGGGGTCCTGGGATTGAGCCCCACGTCGGTCTCCCTGCTCAGCAAGAAGCCTGCTTCTCCCTCTCCCACTCCCCCTGCTTGTGTTCCCTCTCTCTGTGTCTCTCTCTGTCAAATAAATAAATAAATAAAATCTTTAAAAAAAAAATAAAGGCCTCCCCTAAGCATTTATACTCCCTCCCTCCCTAGCACTGAGTTGTCGCTGGGAAGTGACACATTTTCCTACTGAATGACTTCAGGTTATGTTAGGTTTTACTGTTAAATGAATTATGAAAATCTTAGTTTTCAGAGCTGATAGAATTTTGGAGTTGAGGATGTGGGATTGTAGACCTGTTCCCTCAATAGTAGTAACACAATCAAACTGCCTAGACTTGGGCGCCTGGGTGGCTCAGTGGGTTAAAGCCTCTGCTTTCGGCTCAGGTCATGATCTCAGCGTCCTGGGGTCGAGGCCCGCATTGGGCTCTCTGCTCAGCAGGGAGCCTGCTTCCTCCTCTCCCTGTCTCTCTGCCTGCCTCTCTGCCTACTTGCAATCTCTCTCTCTGTGTCAAATAAATAAATAAAAATCTTAAAAAAAAAAAAAAACTTGTTCAAACTGCCTAGACTTATTTTCCATAAATCCCTGTAAGATCCAAGCTATCCAAGCTTTTCAAACTGGGATACATGTCGTAATGCCAGAGGCTTCGTAAAGACCCAAGGTAAAGATAACGTTTCTTCCTGAGAATCCATCATACTCTGGTGAGTAATATGAAACATTTAGAGTAAGAAATAGATATATCTGTAGAAGAACAAAACTTGTAAATTTTTATGGTAAAACAAGTGACTCCAAAGAAACTTGTCAAGCAGCATCAGGCTAAGGTCTCAGACACCAAAAGTACAAGTCCCCTCTCCTCCGCCATTAGGAGGATCTGGGCAGGGACCTTGGAGAGGCATTACCCTGTTCTCTGGATGCCAGCCAAACCCTTCCTTAGCTTCTCCTCATCTCTCTGCCCCTCCCCACCCCGTTTGGAGTTTGTAGAGATGTTTCTTTTTTTTTTTTTTTTTTTT
>LNAC01000322.1:1115357-1134302 GCA_002007465.1 Ailurus styani | reverse complement strand
AGCCCGATGTGGGCCTCGATCCCAGGACCCTGAGATCATGACCTGAGCCGAAAGCAGAGGCTTTAACCCACTGAGCCACCCAGGCGCCCTGTAGAGATGTTCAAAGAAGTTCACATTGTGGGGCGCCTGGGTGGCTCAGTCTGTTAACTGTCTGCCTTCAGCTTGGGTCATGATCTCAGGGTCCTGGGATCGAGTCCCACATCAGGCTCCCTCTGGCCCTCCCCCTGCTTGTGCTTGCTCGCTCTCTCTCAAATACATAAATAACATCTTTAAAAAAGAAAAGTTCACATTGTTACAGGGGGTAACAGCATCTCAGTTTCTTACATTGATAATTATCTAAATTATGAATGTGATAAGATTACATTATTAACCATGTAACTACTACCAGACTTCCCCTTCCTATCCTCTGCTGAGAAAATTTGTCTTTATCTTAGATCCTCTTTCCCCCACCATGCCTTCTATAGGAGAATGCTGTTTTTTGCCAGATGAGTTCAAAGCCTTTTATGTTAAAGGAAAAAACCAAATCCTCGAGATACTACGTTGGTTGACAACACAAAGAGCTTGAGAGAAAAAGGCCAGGAAAGAAGCAGGAAACAGAAAAAAAAATCTACAAAAAAAGACCACAAAGTACCTACTAGCACAGTGAATGAGAAAAACAAAAACAAACCCACTTCAAGACATATAAACATTTAGAACACCAGGGATAAAATAAAAAGACAATCCTTAAAACTTCCAGATGAGAAAAAAAGTCTAAGTTTTCGGTTAAACAGGTCAAGAATCTGATGATGTCATGACATCAGACTCTTCAGAGCAACTGTGGCAATTAGAAGACAAAGGGGCAATGCCCTCCAAATTCTGAAGGCAGTATTTTCTGACCGAGAATTGTATCTACCCTAGTTACCATCATGTTTGAGTGAAGGATTAGACACTACCATATATGTGAGTTCTCAAAATATTTACTGCTGGAATGAAGCACACTCTCAGGGAGCCACTAGAGGGTATGGTCCTCTAGAGAAAGGGGGAAAAGGTAAAATAATAATAATAAAATATATAATAATAATAATAATAATAGTAAAAGGAGGGAGCTCAAGCACCATAAAGCAAACAGGCTGTAAGTGCAGGAGAGAGGTGAAGGAGGTTCAGGTCAGAGAGAGGGAACCCCCTGAATGATAGCCACACAGCTGGGCGGCTGGGCCATCAGTCCAGCCGGAGCAGGAGGACAGAGAGCCGGGGAATGCCTTGGAAGAAGAGCTTGGATGAATCAGTAGTAATAACACAGAAAATTTAAGTCAATATTTAAAATGTAGTATTAGTAACTTCAGGGAAATCAGCAAAGGAAATACAACCATAGCATGCTACCTGGATTAGTTGTGGATATTTGCCTAATAATAATAATGTAAATTCTGAATGCTGGCCACACCAAAATTGAATTCTGACTTCATTGGGAAGGTGGGGATGAGTGGGAATGGGTGTGGTGTGTGCGTGTAAGAGAGCGGAAGTTTCCTCTTACATAGTATACAGCTCAATCTAAACCGGGGGGCTGAGGGGACATTAGTAAGTAGCAGTAAATTCTGAGATTTAGAAACATCAGGGAGTTGGCAATCATTCTGTAGAAGAGGAATCTGGGACAGGGAGGGAAATGCTGTTCTTCTCTATAAGCCTTGGCGTGCTTTTTGATTTTTGAACCCCATACGAATATACTTTTATAAAAATCAAAATGAAACGAGTTGGTTCCAGCCGTAGGGTTAATTTATGTATTACCCATTCAATCTTCCCGACGTGTCCGTAAGGTCGGTACTGCTAACCGCATTTTCTGGAAGACGACCCTGAGGTGCTGGCCCTCGCCCACACCCCCCTAGTATTAGGGGCGACCCTCCCCCGGCCTCTCCCACCCGCCACGAGCCTCCCCCGACGACGGCCCCGCGCACCTGGCCAGTGGCAGGTGCAAGGCCGTTCAAGAAGTACTCGTTTGACTGAGGGCCACGACGTTCGTTGGCAGAAGGGCTCCAGCCGCCGAGAGGCGGGGAAGAGGGTGCGTGTGGCTGCGGGGTCCCGGGGAGGGGAGCGGGCCGGCGGCACCCGGAATTTCTGGGAACCGCCCGGGCAGGCGCGCGGGAGGGAACGGAAGCCGAGCGGGAGGCAAGACTCTTACCTGGCCGGAAGAAGAGCAGCGTGCTGGTGAGATAGTTCAGCAACTCCATAATGCGGTGTTTCTCCAAGTAATTCCTGGCCTCCAGCTCCCGGCCGCTGCCCGCCTGCATGGCTCCGCGTGGGGGCGTTGCTAGGCGACCAGGCGGCGTCCGCTCGGCTCCACCCCCTCCGCCCGCGCGGTCACGTGACGCGCCTGCCTTGAGGGGCGACCCGGGACTGGCGTTCTCCACTTCCTCACCGAGGGGGAGCCTGGGGCGGCGTGGGGTGGCGCCTGCGCGGAGGCTGAGGGTGAGCGGCGCCGAGCCCCTGGCGGGCGGAGGGTCAGCTTCCCCAGCCGGGCCGCTGAGGGCTGGGCCTGCTCGTCTCTTCCTATTTTTGTTTCGAGCCCCTCGCTCAGTGCTTGTTGATCCACGGAGTGAGACCTCGGGTTCCAATTACACAGGCTGACTCATGGCAGAAGGAACTCGGGGAATTGCGGAGTCTGCGGGGACAGCCCTGAGTCCGGCTTTCTCCCCTGGCTCGTGGGTCAGGAAGCGTGCTGGGACCCTGAGCTCCAACCTCTGTGCTGCGTAACTAGGCTGCGTGGAGCTGGTCGTGTCAGACAGACCACCCGACTGAAGTTTTGAGAAAGAGTCTCTGAGACGGGAGGCAGGTGCCTAGGAGGGCCGGCTCCTCCGTCCTTGTACCTCGGAAACTAGACTCTAGGCCGGGACTTCTGTCTCTGAAGCCTGTGTGGCCTTACCGTTCAACAGTTATCCCAGAACAGGCACCTCAAGGAGAGAAAAGACAAATGGCGAATAAACATACGAAAATATCCTCGGCCTCTTGGGCAATACCGTAAACAAATTAAAACTACAAGAAAATGCCAGTTTACATGTAGCAGACTGGTTAAAGTTAGGAGGTTGGACAATATCGAGGGCTGGCAAGGATACACTGCAACAAAACAGTGATGATGGGAGCATAAATTGGAACACCCACTTTGGAAAATCGATTTGGAATTATCTTGATAATATAAACATGTCTCTGCACTATGACCCAGAAATTCCACTCCGAGAGCAACTCTTGGACAGGTGTTCCAGGATATATGGACAAGAACGTTCACAGCAGCGCTCACACTGACAACAGGCCCAAAGTTCATCAAGAATACAATGGATCCAGGAGCCTGGGTGGCTCAGTTGGTTGGGCATCTGCCTTTGGCTCAGGTCATGAGCCCATGTGTTGTGGAATCCCAGAGTCCCGACTGGGGCTCCATACTCGAGGTGGAGTTTGGCCCTCTCCCTCTGCTCCTTCCTGGCTTATGCGCTCTCTTAAATAAACGAATAAAATCTTTTTTTTAAAAAAGGACTATTCCTTAATGGAGAGAAGATTGCATGGTGGTCCATTGGAGATGGTGATTTCTGCCTGGTGCTCTAAGCTCAAGACATTTGGTCCTCTCTGTAGGAACTTCATTTACTCTCCCTGGGTTACCCAGTCCCCGAATAAATAGCTCTGCTCTTGGAACCTCAGATGACACTAGAACCTTGACATGGAAATGCAACAGTCTGGTTCCCTGTGACTGTGGAGTCAGGCTGCTAGGCTGAGGAGAGCACACTGGACCCTGCTGACGTCTTCCTGACTTGCTGTCTTCTGTTCCAACAAGCCTGGCTACGTATGTGTGCCCAGCACTCCCTCTTCCAACAATTCCTATAGAAGTCTGCTAAAGAGAAGTGCCCAGATGCCACCTAGTGGAGCCAGCTATTCGTTGTTGATGCATCTCTCTCTCTCTCTCTTAAGATTTTACTTATTAGAGAGAGACAGAGTGTGTGTGAGCATGAGCAGGGGGAGGGGCAGAGGGAGAAGCAGACTCCCTGCTGAGCAGGGAGGCGGATGATGCGGGCTCCATCCCAGGACCCCAGGATCGTGACCTGACCGGAAGGCAGATGCTTAGGCGTCTGTAAGGCAGATGGAAGGCATGAAGGCAGAGGTTCCCAATCACGACTGCACATTAGAACCAACTGGGTCGGATGCCTGGGTGGCTCAGATGGTTAAGCGTCTGCCAGCAGCTCGGGTCCTGATCTCAGGGTCCTAGGATGGAGTCCTGAGTCGGGATTCTTGCTCAGCAGGGAGCCTGCTTCTCCCTCTCCCTTTGCCCTTCCCCCTGCTTGTGATCTGTCTCTCTCAAATGAGTAAATAAAATCTTAAAAAAAAAAAAAAAAAGAACCAACTGGGTCCTTTAGAGAGTAATGGAGGCGGGTCCCCACTCCAGGCCCATGAAATGGAATCTCTTGAATTGGGGCCCTGAACATTGGCTGTTCTGTTGTTGTTTTATTTTATTTTATTTATTTTATTTTATTTTTTTAAAGATTTTATTTATTTATATGACACACAGAGAGAGAGATCAGATCACAAGTAGGCAGAGAGGCAGGCAGAGAGAGAGGAGGAAGCAGGCTTCCCGCTGAGCGGGGAGCCCGATGCGGGCCTCGATCCCAGGACCCTGAGATCATGACCTGAGCCGAAAGCAGAGGCTTTAACCCACTGAGCCACCCAGGCACCCTCTGTTGTTGTTTTAAACAGCAGGACCAAGGTATAATTAACATTTAAGAAACTGCACATTTTTAAGGTGTACTTATGGATAAATTTTAATGTACGTATACGTCCATGAAACCATCACTGCAATCAAGACAAGGAACTTATCTATAACCCCCAAAGTTGCCCTGTAACCCTTTCTAGTTCCCCCCTCTCACCCCTCCTTCACCCTGCTCCCCCATCACCGGGTAACCACTGACTGCTAGCTAGTCCTCTAGATTAGTTCACATTTTCTGAAGGTTGTATAAATGGAACCATACAGTATGGGTTTGCTGTTCTTGTTGTTCAGCTCAGTGAGCGTCTTTCACTCAGTATGATTAATTTTTGAGATTCACCCATGTTGTTGCGCGGTGCAATACTTCATTTCTTGCTGGTGCTGAGTAAGACTCCAGGGACAGGCGTACCACAACTGGGCTATCCATTTGGCCACTGATAGACATCTGGATTGTTTTCAATGCAGAGTTATAACAAACAGAGCTGCAGTGAACATTGGTATAAGGATCTTGGGGTGGACATGGGAGTTCATTTCCCTTAAGTAAAGAGCTAGGAGTGAACTGCTGGATCATATAGGAAGTGCATCTTTTTGAGAAACTGCCAAACTGTTTTCCCCAGTGGTTATACCATTTTACCTCCCCAGACTGGTGGTTATGAAAGGCCTTCCGCACGAGCCCGCTGGACGGGCAGGATTGAGAGCCTGCCTGGTGGCTGCCTGGGAGGCCCAAGCTGAAGGTCTGAGAAACGCTGCTCAGGAGTCCCGAGGGTATAGTCCCACAGGCCGTCTCCACCCAGGACGCACACTGGCCTCTCCCGGGGAGCCTTTTACAAACACAGCATCTGTCCCTTCCCCCAGGGGATTCTGATGTGGTTGCTCCGGGGACACAGGGCAGGTGTGGAGGGCTGTTTCAGGCATCATGGTTTTTTTTTTAAAACAGCTTCCTGGGAGGTTCTAGAGCACAGAGTGACTAACCCCCCTTGTTTGTCCAGGACACCGAGGGGCCCAGTTCTGGGAAACTTTTAATGGCAAGACTAGGAAAGTCCCAGGTCAGCTGAGCACTCGGTCACCCTCTTTGTGGACCACTAGCATAAGGAGTGCAGGCTTTGGTGTCAGACTCGCCAATCTACCTGTGCACTGGGGATGTATAGCTTATGGGGAGTGTGTGTTTCGGGGGGCATTGTATAAGAGGGAAGCTGCGCGGCCAGGACAGACTGTGGGGTGATGCCCTCTCTGTTTTCTGTTTCAACCAGGAGTAATTCAGAGATGCCTCAGCCAGGAGTTTTGCTTGCTGTTAAAAAGGAGGAAAAAGGGGTGCCTGGGTGGCTCAGTTGGTTAGGTGACTGCCTTCAGCTCAGGTCATGATCCCAGGGTCCGGGCTCCTTGCTCAGCAGGGAGTCTGCGCCTCCCTCTCCCTCTGCCCCTCTCCATGCTTGTGCTTTCTTGCTCATTCGCTCTCCTTCTCAAATATATAAATAAAATCTTTAAAAAAAAATAGTGCAGAAACTTCCGTGCATCCTTCCTTTGGCTCTTCCAATGACAATATATCACATAACCATAGAACATCACCATTAAACTAGGAAATCAACAGTGGTATGTTACTATTCACTCAGGCATAGACCTCATTTGCATTTCACTAGTTTTTATATTTTCTTTTTCTGTCCTACTTCACTTTTTTTTTTTTAAAGATTTTATTTATTCATTTGACACAGAGAGAGAGATTACAAGTAGGCAGAGAGGCAGGCAGAGAGAGAGGAGAGAGGAGGAAGCAGGCTCCCTGCTGAGCAGAGAGCCCGACGTGGGCCTCGATCCCAGGACCCTGGGATCATGACCTGAGCCGAAGGCAGCAGTTAAAACCGCTGAGCCACCCAGGCGCCCTCACTTTTTTTTAAAAAAAAGTAATCTCTACACCCAACATGGGCCTTAAACTCATGACCCCACAATCAAGAGTTGCATGCTCTACTGACCGAGCCAGGCGGGCACCCTGGTTCTGTTTCATTTTTGAGGATACTTCTGTATTTCAGAATATCATATAAACTGAGCCTTGTTTTATAAACTGAGACTAAATTTAACTTCCATCTCACTGACTGGGTCTGCTGAAGCTTGAATTAAGTCCACCAAATTGAAGCCCAGAAACAAAATTTATGAAAAACTTTCTTTGTGTTTCTAAATTATTTGTATGACGGAATACCTCCGATGATTTGCTATTTACACAATTTACCTGGGGGATCGAGGATCCTTCCCAAAAGACTTCCCGCACACGAGCTGTGTGGTCCTCCCCAAATGACTTGACCTCCATAAGCTTTGGTTTTCTCATCTGTAAAATGGAGGCAAGAATCTCACCTACCTCATAGAGCTATTGCAAAGTCTCGACTGCAGTTGTCAAATAGTGGGTGGAATGGAGTGTGTGGTCTCTCGTGGCTGTGGATGGTGGCCAGGGGGCACATGGCCCTGGCTTCCTTAGCTGAAACCGCGAATGCATGTCCCCAGATAATACTATTGGATTGATGTCAGACTTCAAGTGCATCGTGGGTCTGTGGGCTGTTGTGGGTTGTCCTGCTATCCAATCACACTTGACATGGCATTTAAATGGAAGAATATATTCGGTTCCAAATGAAGCATTTGGAGCATAGCCCACAGAGTGGGGATGGCTTTTACAAGAAAGATCATTACTTTGTATATTATTTTTTGAAACTAACATACCCACTTTGCCCCAATGCCCTTTTTCAGCAGAAATAAGTTTAAAAGACGAATAAAAAGGGGTAAAAAAAATTGATGGCTTGAGTGTTGGTCAATTCTAAGTGACAGCAAAGTTCTCCTTTCTGGTCTTACTAATGGACTAAATTATTGCATGTAGTCTGATGTGAATTAATATAGTATTACTGGTCATAAGCACATCTGTTGCATTGGCCAAAATGGACTCATTTGGACTCAGCTGTGCACCTCTCCACCCTCTCTGTGTTCAGCAAATTTGGGCTGATGGCTTGAAATGGTAGGCCACAGGGGGAGTATTAAATCACAGAAATAAGCAAGTGCTTCCCCTGTCACTCCCCAAAGCCAGATACTTGACATTTATCCACACACCATTGACACTGTCATTTTTTTTTTTTAAGATTTTGTTTTTAGGTAATCTCTACACCCAGCATGGGGCTAGAACCCACAACCCTGAGATCAAGTCTCATGCTTCACTGATGGAGCCAGCCAGGCGCCCCAATTGCTTCATTTTTTAATTCAACATTTATTGTATGCCTGCCACTATTTTAGGAACCATGTGGCATTGAACAAGACAGCTCCTTGGAACTCTAAGGGCATCCCTAAAGGTAAATTCTAAGTCCAAGGAAACATGAAATATACAAGGTTTGAAAGAAAAAGCACCTGAATGTCAGGGTAACCCATGTGTATTTCCAACACAACTTGGCTGGTGGGAAAGGCGCCCTATGAAGGAGGACTGCCTTTAAAGCCAGTCCAGGGGCACCTGGGTGGCTCAGTCGTTAAGTGTCTGCCTTCAGCTCAGGTCATGATCCCAGCATCCTGGGATCGAGCCCCGAATTGGGCTCCCTGCTCGGCGGGTAGCCTGCTTCTCCCTCTCCCACTCCCCCTGCTTATGTTCCCTATCTTGCTGTGTCTCTCTCTGTCAAATAAATTAATTAATTAAATCTTAAAAAAAAAAAAAAAAGCCAGCCCAGGCGGTCCATTTTTAACCACCTCCAGAAAGTGCATTCATTGTAATCAATTACACTTGCTCACTTTCAGGTTTTTTTTTTAAAATATTTTTAAAGATTTGTTTATTTAGGGATGCCTGGGTGGCTCAGTTGGTTAAGCAGCTGCCTTTGGCTCAGGTCATGATCCCAGGGTCCTGGGATCGAGCCGTGAATCGGGCTCCTTGCTCAGCGGGGAGCCTGCTTCTCCCTCTGCCTCTGCCTGCTACTCTGCCTGCTTGTGCTCTCTCTCTCTCTCTCTCTCTGGGAAATAAATAAATAAAATTTTNCTCCCTCTGCCTCTGCCTGCTACTCTGCCTGCTTGTGCTCTCTCTCTCTCTCTCTCTCTCTGGGAAATAAATAAATAAAGTTTAAAAAAAGATTTATTTATTTGAGAGGGAGAGAGAGCACACAGAGGCAGAGGGAGAGGGAGAAGCAGACTCCCCGCTGAGCAGGGAGCCCGATTCGGGACTTGATCCCAGGATCCTGGGATCATGACCTGAGCTGAAGGTTGACGCTTAACCGACTGACCCACCCAGGTGCCCCTCACTTTCAGTTTTTCTCTGGTCCTATTTCCAGACTTTTTAAGCTTCCAAGCCCAGAGCCAAACACTGTACTCTGTCTAACACAAACGTGAGATTACCTCATGGCTCCATTCGTCATTACTTAGGCCTCTGGTATTTTACTTACCGAAATTTAAATAATATCAAAGCAATACATGCAGATGGTAACAAATTAAAATTCTACAGTTTATGATGAGTAGAGAGGAGGACTTCATGCCTCATCCCAGCCCCCATCCTACCCGAGGCTAACTTTCTCTGCTGAGACTGGTAACCCTGAACCCTGAATCTCAGTATCCCATTCCGTTTTTCTAGAAAATAACCCTTCTGTCTCCAGCCGGGCGGGTGGGGAAAGAGCAGTGGCTCGGCTGCAATGGGGGAGGTGATGGTGCTCCCAGGGGTCCAACAACCTCCTGCGAGACTTTTCACCCCCTTCTCCATTTTTTTTCTTTTCTTTTAAATATTTTATTTATTTATTTGACAGAGAGAGAGATTATAAGTGGGCAGAGAGGCAGGCAGAGAGAGGAGGCAGACTCCCTGCTGAGCAGAGAGCCCGATGTGGGATGTAGGGCTCCATCCCAGGGCCCTGAGATGAGATCATGACTTGAGCCAAAGGCAGAGGCTTTAAGGTACTGAGCCACCCAGGCACCCCCCCTTCTCCATTTTCAACCATTGCTGTCCCTTCCCCTCTGTGGCACCTACTGCCCCTGGGGGTGCCTGGGGAGAAAATGGGCCTCTCCTTAGAATTCTCCTTAAACTGCTTTGCAACTTTCTTCTTTCTGCTGACACAATTATCGCTCCAAGTCTGCCATTTACTTTTTGTGTCTATGTGTAAACTTTTCAACTTCAAAGTGCACAGTAAAATGAACCAGTCTTGAGCCTACAAGCTGATAAATATTTCACTAATGATTATATTCATGTAACAAGTTTCCAGGTCAAGATACAGAAATTTCCAGCACTAGAAACATCCCTCGTGCCCCCCAAAGGTAAGAGCTATCCTACAAATCCGTCTGTTGGTATTCAAGGCTTTAATTCACCAAAGTTACCTTGAATGCCAATTCATTAATTAAAATGTTGAACAGTGCCGGGCTCAGCATCCACTGGGCGGGAACATCCTCCCAAGTGCTTGAAGGTGAGTGCCTGGGGGCACTCTCTCTGCAGGTTAAGTCAGCCCTGTACTCACTGCGATGCATCTAGTCCATAGCAAAATTGTCTCCGTTTATTGAGTTTGACAGAACCTAATACTTGCAAAAACTGCGAACAAAAACAAAAANTAATTCACCAAAGTTACCTTGAATGCCAATTCATTAATTAAAATGTTGAACAGTGCCGGGCTCAGCATCCACTGGGCGGGAACATCCTCCCAAGTGCTTGAAGGTGAGTGCCTGGGGGCACTCTCTCTGCAGGTTAAGTCAGCCCTGTACTCACTGCGATGCATCTAGTCCATAGCAAAATTGTCTCCGTTTATTGAGTTTGACAGAACCTAATACTTGCAAAAACTGCGAACAAAACAAAAAACATGCATCTGATTTTTTTTCCAAAAGAAAAGCTCCCGAATCATGGTTTCCTCCCTGTTTGCTTCACTTCTCTGGGGCTCTCTGCTTTTACCCCATTCTGATCATGTGACAGAATTGTTATCTTATCCCTGTCAGCCCCAACATGGTGTCTGGATTACTCAGGACAATTGGGAAATGCCTCTGCGTGTGTGTGTGNGTGTGTGTGTGTGTGTGTGTGTGTGTGTGTGTGTGTGTGTGGGTAGTTGGGGGCATAGTAATAACTGGCTAGGAAATCAGAGAGGGAAGTGAAGGGAGTTGAGAGAAACTGAAAATCCTAACACAGGCTGCACAAGCTCCTATTTTTCTAGCAGCTTCCACAGTGCTTGCTCAGGTCTCAAAGGAAGCAAATGCTTTTGTGACAATGCTGTTTGCTTTGATTAGAAATTTACTGAAATATTTGGAGGTGAAAGGGAAGCCCAGAAAACTTGCCAAAATTTCTGAAATTGAGAGAACTTTCCCAGTATTAGTGACCTTAGATCAGATTTGTGTTTCGAAATGTCACAATAAATGAAACACCTCCAAGCTGTTGGCAAGCTTCCTATGGCAGTTTTGTCCTGACTCAGACTTTTGTGGGACTGATTTAGTTCTTGAGACCTTCAGCTTTTTTGCACTTTCCTCATTTACTTGCCTAGGTGAATGGCTTATGAGGCTGTACTGAATAGAAAATACACTTATTAAAATACATTCCTGGGAACTGGACTAATCCCAACTGGATCAGAAAGCAAGAAATAATACATTGGGCAAGTGGTTATTGCCTAATGGGAAAAATCAAAAAGGAGAAAAATATTTTAGTAAAAGAAATTCCAGAGACCCGAGTAAGCCAATTAGGAGATGCACAGAATTTTATTTTAATTAAAAAAATTTTTTTACTTATTTATTTGTCAGAGACAGAGAGCAAGAAAGCACAAGCAGGGGGAGTGGCAAGCAGATGGAGAAACAGGCTCGCTGCTGAACAAGGAGCCCAATGTGGGACTCAATCCCAGGACCCCAGGATCATGACCTGAGCCGAAGGCAGACACTTAACTGACTGAGCCACCCAGGCGTCCTGTCACACAGAATTTTAAGACACCATTGTGAAAAGTCTGTAGGTGGAGTTTATTTCTACAGGAAGCAGTGAGATACCATGGAAAGAGCACTAGACTGAAAAACTGAAAGGTCTAGATTTTGAAAACACAGAAATTAAGAAAACACAGAATGCGGGCGCCTGGGTGGCTCAGTGGGTTAAAGCCGCTGCCTTTGGCTCAGGTCATGATCCCAGGGTCCTGGGATCGAGGCCCACATCGGGCTCTCTGCTCAGCGGGGAACCTGCTTCCTCCTCTCTCTCTGCCTGCCTCTCTGCCTACTTGTAATCTCTCTCTCTGTGTCAAATGAATAAATAAAATCTTTAAAAAAAATAAAGGAAGAAAACACAGAATGCATAGGCTCCTTTCAAAATGGACTGAAAGGTCACCCAGGCCAACGCGGTGATGGGTGGCCAGTCAGAGACAAAGCTCAGAACAAATGGGTATATGACATCCTTTGTGCTAGAAGCACCACACTGAGGTTTTGTGACTTCGGAGAACCCATTTGTACAAACATTTATTTGCAAGGTGCTTACTACTTGCTAAGTCTCAAATCCGCTTCCTGTGGTTTTCTTTTCGGCACAACAGTGAAAATCTTCACTTGGGCCTGAGGCAGAAAGATAAGAAATGTGCTTTAGTTTGCATTGGAGCTCCAAGGGCCCTGCTCTGCCTTTAGTGTGCTCGAACCACTCTCCAAGATCATCTTCCCCAGGCCAGGACCTTGCTTTGATCATGAATCTCAAATGTGCTCTCAACGCTGTGGTGATCCAGCTTTACTAGTAATTACTTCATTCTTTCTTCCTTTCTTTTTTTTTTTTTTTTTAAGATTTTATTTATTTGACAGAGAGAGATTACAAGTAGGCAGAGAGGCAGGCAGAGAGAGAGGAGGAAGCAGGCTCCCCGCTGAGCAGGGAGCCCGATGCGGGCCTTGATTCCAGGACCCTGAGATCATGACCTGAGCCGAAAGCAGAGGCTTTAACCCACTGAGACACCCAGGCGCCCTACTTCATTCTTTCTTCACACTTCTCCCAAGCTCCCACACGCACTCAGGTTACCCGCAGTCACGGAGAAAATGGAAGCCACCAGGTGTGCATTTCCCCTGTCTTCCCAACAGCCAGTCTGCAAGCTGACTTCTTCTCCATTGCCCTGGAGGAAGGAGCAATGGTCCTTTCACTAAACAAGGAGGCCCTGAGACCTAGGCAGCTCTAATGCCCTAGTGGCCTATGTAAGCCACCCCAAATCTCTGCTCGTCAATGCCTCAAGGTCATGAACGCAAAACACTAACAAGGACAATCGATCACAAACAGCCAACTAGGCTTTAAGCTACAGTCATCCAAGAACGTCTTTGCTTCTACCTTTTCTCCGTAAAAGTCTCTTCCCTGTTGATGCCCGCTCCCAGCCACTTCCTGTTTGGTGCTGCCTGATTCAAATCCACTTTTGCTTAAATAAACTCTTAAGAGTTTTTTAATATGCCCCAGTTTATCTTTTAACCCTAAAAACGCATGCATTTGGATTCACCTCCCTCTTGCCTTCTCAAAGCCTTCCCTTCTTCTTTTTCTTGGCGGGTGGGGAAGAGAGAGGGAGCACTAGTGGAGAGGGGGCAGAGAGAGAGAGAGAGAGAGAGAGAGAGAGAGAGGACGAATCTTAAGCAGGCTCCATGCTCAGCGCCGTGCCCTGCTTGGGGCTTGGATCTCATAACCCTGAGATCATGACCTGAGCCAAAACCAAGAGCCAGACACTTAACCACTTAACCCACCAAGCCACCCAGGGGCCTCTCCCTTTTTTAATTTAATTTTTTAATTTTTTAAAAAAGATTTTATTTATTCATTTGACACAGAGAGAGAGATTACAAGTAGGCAGAGAGGCAGGCAGAGAGAGAGGAGAGAGGAGAAAGCAGGCTCCCCGCTGAGCAGAGAGCCTGATGTGGGCCTCGATCCCAGGACCCTGGGATCATGACCTGAGCCGAAGGCAGCGGCTTTAACCCACTGAGCCACCCAGGTGCCCATCTCCCTTTTTTTAAAAATCACCCCTGGCTTCTTCCGCTGTTCCCCTCCCCTACCATCCCAGTCTTACCAGCATATGAATCATAATCTTGTCTCTTCTCCCCTGAAAAACAACAAACAAAAAGAAACAAAATCCAAACACTCTCTTCAGCCTTCTCATCTCCGTAAGATCTGCTGACATACCTGAATTTCCTTCAGATCGCCCCAGTCTGGCCCCACCATCATACCTGCTTTGCTAGGGTCATGGTAGTGGGTTGAACAGTAACCCCCCCAAACAATTGGCTCCTGGAGCCTGTGAGTGTGAAATTATTTGGAAAAAGATGTCATGAAGTTAAGGATCTGGAGATGAGATCATCCAGGATTTAGGATGGGCCCTAAGTCCACTGATGGATGTCCTTACAAGAGAAAGGCAGGGGGAAATCTGAGACGTGGGAGAGACATAGGGGCCATATAGGAGCCATGTGAAGTTGGAGGCGGAGATGGGAGGGATGTGTCTATAAGCCAAGGAATGCCATGGACTGCTAGCAGTCAACAGAAACTGGAAGAGGCCAAGACGGATTCTCCTCGAGAGCTGTCAAAGGGAAGGGAACCCGCTTGATTTTGGACTTCCAGTCTCCAGAACTCTGAGAGAATAAATTTTTGCTGCTTTAAGCTTGTTATGGCCCCTAGAAAACTAATAGTCACCCATGACCTCCATGCTGCATAAGTCCAAACGTGACACCATCTGGATCTCACATTGTGCATAGCATCTGACTCAGCTGACTGTTCCTTCCTTGAAACATCTTACAGTCCTGGCTTCAAGGGAACCACTTTCTGTTGGTTTCTCTCTTCTCTTTGGGAATCGTTCAGCGTAGGGTTCTCTGGTAGTTTTCTGCTTCCGGCTCACCTCACCTCTTCTCACTCTATGTTCTCTCAAGCAATCCCACTCATGCTTGTGACTCTAAATATCATCCATAGGGCGCCTGGATGGCTCAGTTGGTTAAGCGACTGCCTTCGGCTCAGGTCATGATCCCGGAGTCCCGGGATCAAGTCCCACATCGGGCTCCCAGCTCCATGGGGAGTCTGCTTCTCTCCCTCTGACCTTCTCCCCTCTCATGCTTTCTCTTGTGCTCTCTCTCTCTCTCTCTCTCAAATAGATAAATAAATAAATATTAAAAAAAATAAATATCATCCATATACTAAAAGGTCCCCAGACTGGAGTTTCCAACTTGGAGCTGCTGATCTTTTCAGTCATACATCTGTCACACCTACTTGACACAGCAGCTCCAGTGGTCCAGTGATCCCATTGATGAGCCAATGCATGTGCCCAAAACAGGACTTGTGAGCTTCACCAAACTCTCCTCCTGCCTGCCCCATGAAAAACTCATTCTTCTTCTGGTTTCCACATCTGAAGAAATGGCAGACATCTCCACCTAACACAACCTGGGAGTCATTTTTCCCTACTCTCAGATCCAATTCCCAAGCAAGTCTTGTCAATTTAATATGTAAGCTGTACCTTGATTCCATGCATTTCCCCCTTATCTCCACTGACATCATCCTGGGACCACAGGAACATGGCGTCTCACCTGGTCCCTTGAACTAGCTTCCCAGTGATTTTCCACACAGCAGCTCATACTTAGGGGATCACACCATGCCCCTGCTTCAAGCTGTTCAAAGGATTCTCACTGAACTGAGCATGAAATCCAAACTCTGAGTCCTTTTGTGACCTTGCCTTGCCTTCTATCCATCTCTCTGCCTCTGCCCTGTCCCCAGTGGATCTTCCTTAGGCCCTGAGAACTTCCAAGCATTTCCTGCCTTGGACCATCTCTGCCTGGGATCCTCTCGCTGCCACTGTGCCTTCAGCTCACTTCCTCAGAGAGGACTTCCTCATGGCACCCTATCACCCGTGGTATGTCAGCTTCTCTTGTTCTTTTCTCTCACAGAATTCGATTCTTTTCACCACAGCCTTTGCCACAAACTGTAATTACACATTAGATCGTGTGTTTATTTGCTGTCTTCCCCACTGGGTGGCTTCCGGAAAGCAGCTGGGACCATGTCTGTTTCTCCTCACTGAGCACAGAGAGCCTCACTGAGGGGCAGCCACCCTATGATGCTCCGTAAATATTTGGTGAATGAATTCACTCTCTTCTAACAAATGTGCATTCTAGCAGGAACACTTGGACCCGAAAGAAAAAAGAAATAGCAAAAAAATCTAAATTTTATGAAAACCCGAAGACTTTGTTTTACAAACATATAAATTATTTTATTTACAAAGCCATGTTACAAAAAAAAAAAAAAAGGCAAAAAAAAAAAAAAAAAGTACAATCGCTCACTGGAGAATGTCTCCAGGCCTGGTGCTAAACCATGGCAGTATCAATAGATACATGTTTGTTCTTTCCTTTTAAAACCGTAAGCCATAGAATTTACTATTTACACCTACTTTAAACATTTATTCTGCTTACAATATCACAGGCATGGAATGACTTCTATCTGATAGTGCTAATACGTAAAGGTGCGGGGACAAAAGGAAAATACTTAGTGTTACAAAATATGGATCGTAGAAAAGAAACCCACTCCACAAGTGTGGCATTTGTTTAGAATGTTGGGACATGCTTTCTCCAAAATTCTGGAAAAGGTTCTAAAATCGGTAGTAGGAAAGGACAAATGAGCAGGTGCAAATTCTCGTCTGTGCAACAACAGTTATTGAATATACCCCATGACTGACCAGCTACGTAAAACCCACAGAGTTTTGTTAAAGTGCCATGGGCCGACAGCATAACAAAATAGAAGGTGTAAATAGAAAATTTCTTTTTTTTCCTTTTTTAAAACAAGAGTTCACTGAGAATCAGCAATAATAGAATATGCTGTAGAAACTATTCTCTACAAAGGTTGATCAGCGTTATTTACAATTGGTACATTGATACAAAAGAAGGCATACAAGTTATCCAAGTCGCTTTTTTTTTTTTTTATGGCTGACAGGTCTATGCATTGTGTTATGCTTAACAACCAGAGCTTTCGAGCCTCTATGGCTGGCGACGAGTCACGAGATCTTCAGGCAAATGAAGGGGGGGGATGGTGTGTGCGTGTGTGTGTGCGCGCGCGTGTGTGTGTGCAGTCAAAGGGGCTGGGGCGGGATGTGCAGAACAGAAGTACCCAAAGGGTCTCACCCTAATAATGCTTTATAGGCTGGTCCAGTTGAACTCCGTTAAAACAGACCCAAAGAAAACCTTTTATTTGCATTCCATTTTTCAAGCTGTGAGTTTTTAATACATTGTTATAAAGTAAACCTGTGGTTGATTGTGAAGGAAGAAACACCGTGGGTTTTCCCTTTTTGCTCAGTTTTCCAGAAATGTCCTCACCTTGGTCAGAGCCAGTCTTTCACCAAGCAAGCAGCATTTGGTGGGGAGCCTCTTTATTCCAGCTTGCAATTCAAGATGCAGACAGCTAAAATGTTTAAGCCTACTGAATTGCTCCTTTCGTCCCTGTCGAGACATTATTTCTCAGAAGCAGCCACTTAATCTCTCAACCTTTGTTTTCCCTCTTTGAATGTAAGAGTTTATAAATCAGAGGGTTATTTTGTTGCTGAGATTTTTTTGTTTTTTTGTTTTTACTCCTGCAAGTTTTACAACTTAAAATAAATTATAAAAAAACAACAGACTTCTAAAACCGAACGAGACAAAACTTGTGCAAAAATAACAAAGATATGTACATACTTTTCAGTCTGAAGAAATGTACAATAAAAACATAATTCAAAGAACATCTTAAAAATATAAACATTGCTTAAACTTTCCTACGTTTCATATTGTTTCTGAAACTATTCTGGTCAGTTAGCTCTGTAATATAGTAAAACATAAATTATTACAAAATTAACACTATAAAAATTTACTTTAAGAATATCTTCTAAACTTTTTTTCCAAAGGGTCTAACCTGTTTATAATTTCTTAAACATTTTATAAGTCTTAAAATCTGCCTTAACTTTTTTTTTAAAAAAAGAAAAAGTAACCATCTTCCCTTCAATTTGTAGTCTCTTTTTCCCAAGACGTAAATAAACCGGCATATAAGTGCACTTTTAACACTGTAGAAATAAAAATGAAATCATCTGAACTAGTGTCCTGGTACCTAATATCAACTCCTGATTTTTAAAAAAATCATTTTATATTAAAAATTTTAGGAATCCTATAAGAAACACGGTCAGTGCAATTCCATTGATACAAATCACTCCGTTTGCCTCCCGTCTCCGCGAAATCCAATGTGGTGTAACAGTAGTCTGATCTTTGGGCTGTGGGGATGGGAGGGAAAAGGACGAGGGTTTGGGTCCAGCTGCGAAACTGGCATTCATTTTTGATTTAGGGATGAAGCAAAACCTCCTAGTCTCTCTTGGTAGTGTATCGTATACAAAGTTTCACGATTAATAGCGCGGGATGCCTATTTCATATTGTGAATTCCTTTCAAGATGACCATTCCCTAGTAGAGCTTGTGGCATTGCTCTTTCTTTCAAAACTCCAGTGTGAACAGTTTCATAGCTGTGGGGCTCTAGCTTCTCTCTTCCCGCTCTTCCAGACGGGGCTCCGCGAAGGGGTGGCTTGGGGGCACTACAACCTCCCTGGGGTGGCGGTGTCCGAGTTGGGGCTTGGGAGAGCCTAGCACAAGCTGACCAATGCGTTCGCCAATTGCACGGGACCCTGGGGCCGGGGCTCCGGGGTGGGTGGGCAGAGCTAGAAGTTAATTCTCCCCAGGCGTTCGTTTACTTAACCCTCCTCCATGGAAGCTTTCCCTCAGACCCTTCCTGCACCCCCAACCCTGCTTTCCCTCCTGTTGTCTAGCCCCGAGGGCAGCTTGAGAACTTGGACCGCTGTGGAAGGAGTGTCTCAAGCCCTGAGGGACCTCCTGGCGTCTCGTGCCCTTCTCCCCGGGATTTCTCCTTCTCTGGTTGGCCTCGCTTTGGCGCCCCTGTAGACCCGCAGCCTGGAAGGGATTCTGCTGCAAGCATGCATGCCTGGATGCCTAACAAGCTCCTATTATCAGTCACCCGCTTTCCTCTTTTGACGGTCACCTTCCCCTCCGCATAAGCCCTGCCTCTTGCCACCTTCCAGGCCCGTTCCAGCCCCTGTCCCTGACCCAGTAGTTCCTCTCTGAGCTGCACAGCTGGACAGCGGTATCGGCTAAACGACGTAGTTCAACGGCCCCTTTTTTCAGCTTTGCTCATAGCATCTGGCTCCCGCAGTGCGGGTGCGGTGCAGAACCCTGGTGAGGGCGCTCAGCCCTGGCGGGGCTCCGGGCTCTCGGCGCCCCTCACACGGGCTCTTCCCCGGCAAAGCCCCTCCCCCAGCACGCTGTCCAGGGGGGAGTCGGGGAGAGCCGGCTCCTTCCGCATGGCCAG